>VXBQ01011250.1:253227-294913 GCA_013400175.1 Phainopepla nitens | reverse complement strand
TGAGCTCTCCACAAAACAAAGACAGGGCCACATTTTGAGAAGTTTTGGATCTCCATGGATAATATCCCAAAAGAGGTAGGCTTCTGGTCCCAAATTTTGGCACAGTCTGTTACAGTCTAACTGGCTTTGCAAAGGGGTGGACTAGGAGCCAAATCTCAGAGGTTGGGATTATCTTGGGGCTTTTTTCAGGTGCATTTTTAGTGTAAGAGAAATTATATGATATGCTATGATAAAATTGTGACATGGCGTCATTATCGAGTTATAACATGATGCTATTAATTCCTCACACCCTCTGCAAATTACTGCGGCCATAACTGTAATTGTTTTTTCAAGCTCACAGTATTGTGGCCTCTGGCTCATTATAAAATTACCTGTAGAATCTCATGACATGCAAAAGGAAAATAAAAAGAAATGAAAATCTCTCTGTAGACCTTTTTGAGTTGTACAAGTCGTGGCTTTAGACAGGGAGAAACATTCCAACAACAGAGATTGGCAAATATTAGAAAATTTGGCTATAGATTCTTGGAAGTTTCTCAGAAGCTTTTCCAAACCTCATCTTTAGATTATCCAAGACACTACACAGATCCCTTGGGTTACAATTTCTGGTCTTTGCTGACTCCAGCAAGCACAGACTTATGTGAAAATTGAAATATAAAATAAACAACTACCTACCCCAGGAATGCAAATCTCTTCCCTTTCTTAAATTTTGACTAACTAAATCTTTTGAGCTTCAGAAAAGTGTATGCATATGTTCACTTGGAAAGAAGATTTGGGTCATATCCTAATATTTAGTTGAACCAATTTGAACAGCCATTCTGATCCAATAATTTGCTTTTAATGAATATGACAGGAAGAGCCAGGCTCCTCATTCCTGAGTAGCCTAGTCTTTGTTTTTCCTCCTGTATATCCCTCCAGCTGATCTCACAATAGCAAAGTACCACTCTTATCCAAGCCAGGTGACAATGACTCTTGGGCTGGCAGTGCAGGACCATGTTGCACCCTGGTTTCATGTTTCCACATCACTGCCCTGGTAGCACATGACCCACGTGGTGCCTCTCAGCAGATTTACCCACCATGGGAACCTGCCAGAGTGGGGCTCATGCAGTCACTGCTCCCTTCCCATGCCTGTCCTGGTGTTTCCACCATCATGTTATCCAGTAAAAATGGAAGTCATCAAGGTACCCTCGGAATTGTGATGTCCCCTTGAGCTCATTTCCCATGGTTGGAGCAGAAATGTCCCCCATACCCTGTGCTAAACACCCTCACACAAAATGGTGCTCGCTTCTGGGGAAGAGTTTGGCAGCTAATGGATTCAGTGTGTGGATTAGAGGCACTAAAAATGCTTTGGAAATTCTCCTAAGCATCTCCAGGTGTTCAGTACATTAAAATAACTGTAAAATAATAAAATGGAGGGAGAGGCTGTCAGTCATCTTGAACAACATTGTGGACACTTCTGACAGTCAGTGCTATCTTGTTCAGAGAGAGCTCCTTTTATTTTGTATTCCCAAGAAAGGTTTTGTTGGGTCTATTAGTCTTTGGGCAACCCAGAGAAGGAATGTGACATGAATTTAATGTGTCCCTTCTTAAATCCTCACTGTTCTGATAATCACAAAGAGTTAAAGTAACACAGCAGAAGGTTTCTCTGGGCCTCTAGGAGGTTCAGCAGATTACTAATACACTACAGGCAGTTTTAATGACAGAGCTTCCAGCTCAAATCTGGCCTTTTTATTATGATGAAGGGCCTGGCCCCAAGTGGTACAGAACACCTGCAGCTCTCATTGAATACAATGGGATCTGATGCTGATGAAAGGGACCATTTTCAAACTTCCTTAGAAGTAGGCGCTCCCCAGATGTTATGCAAAAAGCCCTGCAGAACAGGCATCAAGTGCTGTGATACTAGGCAGGCCAGCCACTCTTTTCCTCAGCTGGATAAACCCAGGAGTTTGTGCGAGTGGTTTATGTGATCAGATCTCCTATCCAGGGGCAAGCAAATTAAGGTCAGTGCTGACTGAATTAATGGAAGTATTAGACATTCCTTGAGAAGAACTGGACATTCGAACAAAGAGGATTTTCTCTCAGTGGGAAGGTGCCTGATGACATCTGAGTTTTGACAGACAATAGTCATAGCAGGACTTTGAATATAATCCAGAAGAAAACTTGTGAGAAACTGGGAAGCATGTGTATGAGGAAAGACAAAGGGACGTGCACAACTTCTTACGTGTAATTTCAAAGCAGAGCTTCAACAGAGACTTATTTTATCTGAACTAGTACATATCTCTAAATTTCACTATTCAGCCGCGGTCAAGAGGAAACAATGCTTTCCACACCATGCTGTAACACTTTTGAAATTCCCCTTCTTTGCAATTCCCCATGAACCCCTTGGTTAATGCAGATGGAGATCCTGAGCCCTGTGTGGTACTGGTGCCTCTGGGACAGACCTCTGCTGTAGGCATGGGTGGGATTGGTGCTGGCAATTATGGGTGAAATACTGTAAAACTGTTGATGAAGTGCAAGGCTGCACCATTCATTTGGGTTCTTTATTGAATTTTATTTAGTCACATTCTCTATGCCTTTTAGCCATTTCTCCCTCCCTTCCTCGTATAATATATCTACTTATTATATAGAGAGCTGGTTCTAATTAAAGTCAATCAAAAATAAAACAATGCACAAAAATTCAAATATATTGTATACTTGATTAGCCATGGCTGGGCAATAATATACAAGGGAAAAATCTACATTCCTACTTCTCTCAGCTGGGGATAAGATCCAGAATCATATTACCAATATAAACAGCATAAAGCAGTCTTCTTTATTAATACCTAATATATCAGATATCACACATTCATTGCAAAAGGCAAAAGAATAAAAGCATGCCTGCATTCTGACATTGACACAGATATTAAATAACATGTGTCCTGTTCTGGATTTTCCTTTCTTTGTTACAGGGTTGCAGGAGAAGAAAGGCATAAATGCAATAATAGTAAAAAAAAAAAGTTCTGTGACAGTTATGTGGTGGTGGCAACATTGGCCCATTGTATGCAGTGAGTAAACATAAAAATGCAACAAACCTCTCAAATAATATCCATATATCGGGCCAATTCCCCGCCACCACCAGCTGTCCAAGCACTGTGGATTTGCTGTGGCAGTGCAGCATAGCTGGAGGAGGGAGGCAGTATACAAGGACTTGGGCAAGTGATTTGTACAGCTCAGGAATGTCACAGAAATGCTGGGTGTTGTTGGTTTATTTTTCTATTCTTGGGTCCTCATAGGACTGGTTTATTCTTTTCACAGGGCTGTTGTAGCTCACATCCCCAGTGCTGAGGGACTACTGTCAGGAAGAGAAAAGCTGAAGACTTAGTATTCCCTAGTGATGTTTCCTTTCTGGTATTCTCCCTCTATTCCCTAATCCCTTCCTCCACCATCATCCTGAGGGTGGAGGAGGAGGCGAGGTCCTGAAAAGGGAATGCAGAGGCAGTGCTAGATAAATGCTGCCAGATAAACCCCTCTCTGTCAAAGTTATTTCCCTGGACAGTTTCTTTGTGTCTGTGTAGCTGGCATAAAGTGGCCAAAGCATACAACTGCCTCTCGTCAGAGTGATTGTGTGTACAGTGTGGGTATGTGAGTATAGAAATTAATAAGGTTGGGCTCTCTCTCTCTTACTGGGATTTAGGTTTTCTCCAAATATGAAACCCAGTACCTGAGTTTCACTGTATGGAAATAAAACTATGCACTTTAAAAAACAGTGAAACAAAACTTCCACAGTAGCTTTGATATGGCTGATTCTTTTTTAAGCCACTTGGACTTGGCATTGCTTCCTGACAATCTGCCAGCCTTGGATGGCTGTTGTTTTTATCCATGCTGGAGAACGAGACAGCTTGCTGATGGTTTTCTGAGTGTGGTGTTTGTATGGGTTACCTGGCATCATCCTGAACTCAAGGAAATTGCAGTTCTCAACCTTTCACATGTGTGTGGGTAGCAGCAGTACGAGGCTGAGCCATGCACAAGCATGTGAAAGCCTCTATTTCCTTTCTGCTGAACGTAACAGTCCCTCAGATGGGGTTTATGATATTACTGCCTTCATTCCCTTCCCAACACCACTCTCTGACCTAGGGCAATATTGTACCCGTTTCTCTCTCCTCACAGCTGATCCAACCCTATACCTCAGGCATCTACCCCTGCCCCTCATGCACCTGCCTTGACACATCAGCCAGCCGGCCCTGACACACAGCAAGACTCTAGGAGCTGACAAAGTTACCACCAGACAACTGATTACCTGCTAATCTGCTGCTTGGCAGCAGCTGGTTGTGTGAAAGCTCTTATCCTGCAGCTCAACTTTTTCACAGAGGGAGGTACGGCTGAACACGAACTCCTGTACAGAGGCAATTACACAAGCTACGGGGTTACTGCCTTGATACAGGCAGTTGAAGACTGCTGCCTCCAAGTATCATTTGAAGTATTTCACACACCAGCAGTGGTGCACATATCTCAGCCTGGTTTGGTGGACTGGGCATTCATGAACCTGTCAGGATCACTGAGGTCTGCTCTGCGCTGGTGTGTGTGGGTGTGTGNGGGGGGGGGCGGTGTCTGTGTGTGTATACAGTCAAATTGTTTTGCTTCCCATTTGTAAGCTTGTTGAGGAAAATTGCTTTCTGCAGCATTTATTGGGGTCTTGCATAATGCTGCTTGCCTTGGTGGAGCTGCAAGGTACTACCAATACTGGCAGTCCATTGCATGCATCCAGAGAAAATCAAGACATTTCCTTGATTGCATTTCCTTGACTGATGCTTTGGAGTGTGGCATATGGCACTGGGTTTGTTGATTAAGTATTATGGTAAGCCAGAAATTGATTAGCTGTGACATGATAAGATGTGACTGATGTGTCCTGATGTGATACAAACGGAGCAATTGCAGAGAGATTCACAGTCAGACCCACATGGAGGTAAAACCTAAAGCACTTTTTCTAACACCCAGTTCTCAGATATTCGACTTGGACAATTACAGATTTGCCACCAACGCTCTGCTGTCCTCAGTCACTGCACTAAATCTTCCTAATTGGCAAATACATTAGTGAGAACTGACATCACCATGTTAGTCACTGCGCAAACATGGAGGTTGGCGGGGAGGTACAATCGTTCAGAGTTGTCCATAATTAATCACAGGCAGGTAGTTCAGAAAGGCTATGGGAACAGTCTCCACATTCACTTACTAACACTTTGTGATCCAAAACAGAATCCAGAAGTTATTCCGAGACAGGTGGTCATAAAATCTTGAAAACTTGTACTGAGAGCTGCTTTTGTTGTGCCCTGCATAAATCTGTCATATTTTGGCTAAATTATATACTGTTTAAAGTCAGCACTTATAGTAAAAACAGCCTGTGTTGTGCTTGGAAGAACCTTTGCTGCTGAAACCTCTGAGTGTTTGGAGGATGTTCTTTGCTGCAGAAGATGAAGCCTCGAAGGAGGTGAGCTTCCCCCACAAGGCAGTTTAGATGGGGCATTGCAGAAGACCTTGTGGCTGTATGCAGCCATCTGTGACCAAACAACAAGCAACACAAGGGCTTTATGAGCAAGAGCATGTCCACGCTGTACCTGAGCTGAAGGGAAAGCACTGAGACAGCTCAGCTCTGTGTAACCTACCCTTCATCTCATGAAGTGCCTGTTCCACAGCTGACTGTGTGGTATGGCCTGAGCAAGATTGGCCAATCAATGCCATATGGCACCAGGAGTCAAAGGCACAACAAAAATAACTTCAACGCCCAAAAAAAAAAAAAAGCCAGTGCAAGTCTTGTAAGCATTAAAATGCTTTGGAAATATAGCATACAATTGGAGAAGGTTTAAGGAATGCTTCTTTCTGTTTCTGCAAGTGGTGGGGGCAATCACAAGGCAGTCTTTTTTCTAGCAGTAACTGCTGTGCATGCCAGACTGCTAAGTTAGAGAGAGCGAAGGCTGATTGTGAAGCTGTATTTTAGAAATTTGAGGAGTTTCCGTACTTCATGTAAGAATGAAACGCAGGAGAGGAATGTTATTAAACAAAATGAAAAGTAAAGAAAAAAAAATCACAGGGGTATTTGTGGCAGGGCTCAGGATGAAGACCAGGTTTTACAGTTTTGGAGGCTACCTGAGACCTGATAAGACTGTGGCTGTGATCAAAACAAACTGAAGGTGATTACTGGAAGATTTCAAATTAATCCTTTAAGAAAACATTAGAATGCATCACAGCATAGCTTATAGAGGATGGACTCTCCTATGGCTAACTAGACATGATACAAAGAAACTGAATATTACTATGAAATTGAAACTGGAAGCCAGAAAAGTCCAGAAAAGAGACACAGGATGTTGCCTGTGCTGGACTAACAGCACACACTCAACCAAGGACTAGCAGGTGGGAGAAGGTGCAAGAAATCCCTTGAAATTGTGTCTGTTTGCCAGCTTTGCAGGCAGCAGGACAATATTTGTGGTACAGAGGAGGAAGCAGACAGTGACATAGTCAAATTAACACTTTATAGGAGCAGGAGATCGTGTTGCATTAGACCATTGGACTATAGTTTGGAAAGAAAATGTGTCCTTAACTCTACATCAGTTGAAGAGTACTAAGTCCGAGTTACCACAAAGGGATTTCTTCACACTGCAGAAAAAGCTGAAGCACTAGAGAAAAGACAGCTAAGACCCCAAAATCCTCATGGTGAACATACCCTGGGTGTTTGTGGAATAGATGCCACTTGAATTGCTACCAGAGAAACGGGACTACTGAGACACTGTTCTCTTCCAGAACGTCTCAGTGGCTGAGAGAAACCTGTTCTGCCTTGACTTCCAAGGTCCTTTGATCTGAGCCTTTTGTGCCTGTCCAACATTCTGAGTACATTTTGCTTCTACACTTTCCCTGAGTCTTCACTTCTCAACACATTTCTTTAAGTCTAATAGGTTGATATATTTCCTGTAGGTATCTGTTTCCTTTTCTCCTTCTCCTTCCATCTCATTCAGTGTTGGATCATTTGTTCCAGTGTTTCAGGTATTATTCTCCACAAGAGAATCACGGACCATGACCCAGTGTTGGACCTTGGGGACACCACTAATGCCAGGTCCCCAACCAGACCCTGTGCCACTGGTTATGACCCTCTGGAATTTGCTGTCCAGCCAGTCCTCATTGTGACATCCCTCTTCTCAATGGTTTTCCACAGTAGGGCAGTAAGCCAGTGTTAAGGTCCCCATTCTCACCCTTCCACCTCAAAGCCATCTTTGTGTGCAACTCCAGCTCTGGCTCTGCTCATGCACTCTCCCCAGGTTTCTTTACTGGAAATTCAGACCTCTCAGTGGCTTGGTTCCCACTGCAGAGCACCATAGCTGTTTCTCACTGCTACTTTCTCTTCCTCACTGTCCCCAGATTTTAGTGGGGTTCACTTGACCAGACACTGCAGCAGGTATCCAGAAGTACCTCCCAGGCAGCAGCAGCAGCCAGGGATCCTGTGCCTATGAGCTTTCACTTGACTATTTGCAGAGGAAAGAAACTGAGGAAGAGAGTGGTTTCTGAAGAAAGGCAGGGAAAGGGAGGAAACATGAACTGCTAGAAAAAGAGCAAATGCTTTTTACGTGCATTGTGGGTAACAAGAAACATGGGGATAGAGCTGGATGGAAGGAATCTAAGTTGGTGTAGTTTCCCAGTTTCAAAGGAGAAACCAGTGCCTGGCTGCTTGAAGGTTGGAGGCAACAGATAGGGCAGGAGAATTGTTTTGTGGAGAAGTGTTTTGTCACTAGGACTGGGGATAGAAACAGTAAGACTACAATATTCTTGGAAAGGTTTAAAAAGATCAAATATGAAATAAGAGTTCTTCCTTTTTTATTCCCTTACAATCCTTGATTTACTTCATACTGCAAATTCTCACAGACACTGCATGAAGAAAGACTTAATTATTTAATTTCCAGACTCTTTTGTGCTTGCTTTGCAACCTTAATGTTCCTTTAATGGCTGTTTTTGGATGTGGAAAAAAATACACATAATATAAGCTACAGTTAGACATCAATCAGTGGCATTTATCATACGCCTTCACTCTTTCATCCAAACATTGTCCACTAGTTCACCCTGGGCTGCATATCATGGCTTCAAACAACTCTTCAAAAAAAAAAATCAAGGTGAAATACCTACATCTTGGTCTTCTTGCATGTGTTTGTATGTGTAAAATGCAGTAGTAACCAGCTTTGAGAGCAAAAGGAGTAAGCTACTAGGGCAGAATTGGTGGGAGAGGTTGGAGGGGAGGACAGAACAGGAAAGGGCCAGGGAAGAGTTCCCACAAGTCAGGACGTGGTATTTCCTCCACTGTTATAGAATATTTATATTACACTTGTGCCAAGAGGCTCCAGTCAGGATCAGAGCTATGTGACGGTATGAACTCCACAGACATGTAGTTCCACTCTACTCCAAGACACAACTCTTGCCCCAAGGAGAAGATAATCTAAAAGGAAAAAATGCACAGACCACACTGATATGAGGAGGGGGGGGCATGTGTGAGTGGAGCTGATGAGAGGGAGGGACAGAGACAGCCATCTTAGTGTGGGAGCTGAGTCTCTTTCCCAGTTTTAAAGGGCTGGCTACCAGCTACCCACAAAATATCCAAGGCAAGGTTCCTTCTGTAAGCAGAATGATTAGCCCCACAGGGAATTCCCACAGTAAGTGGTTATTCATGAAGAAAGGTGCTTGAAGAGAGGGGATGAATGCTTATGAGTTTCAAGAAAAAGGTCTTTGGTAAAAACTAGTGGATCTCAAGACTGGCTATGGATTTTGATGGTAAAGAAGGGAGATTTTTTCCATTTGTTTTCTCCTGTATAATATCTGGGCTGTACTGGTCCAGACTCTGTTTAAATCTGTAATAAAAAAATATACACGTTATGCTGCAGAGTTATAAGTAAAGAAAGTTTCAAGTCCCAGATGGCCTTCAAGGAAAGCTCCACAGAACATAAGCTCTGAACACAAGTTTGGTCTTTCAGTGTCAAATGGAGCCACGATGCTCTTGGTGAGTGCTGTGCAGCAGTGCAAGGTCTCCCTGTCAGGGTTTGTAGAGGAATGTGACACAGTACACAATGCTCACCAGAGGGCTTTAGTCCTCTGAGCCCTCCAAAATAGAAGTGAAAATCTCCCACTGAAAACAACCTGGTGAAACAAAAGCACAGAGAAGCTGACAGCATGGGGGCATTAGGCTGAACTGACAGCACTTACCAACTTAATTTATCCATAATACCTGTTGATGAAATGAGTCATTACACAGGCAAGGGTTTCTTTAGCTATGGAAATGAAAGACTGGCCAGAGGAATTTGGTTGGAGCTGGGCTGGAGAGCTTGTAGCTGCCCTCTGCTAATTTTGAAAAGATCTCCAAACTATCATGTGCTCTAAGGTGGGAGCCAGTGAAGAAATGGGCCTGAGGAGGCTTGATTTTGATGAAGCCTGTGTACTTCTCCAGTTGGTGGCATTTAGGGGCCATGGCTGCAATTGCAGCTTGTGTTGACAGGGATGATACACTGCAGGGACTAAAAGGAAACCTTTTGAACCTCAGTTGGTGGCTATTTGCCACACACTTCATCTGTAATTGTCTCTAATCCCAGGCACTTTACCTGTCTGTTGGTGAAACATGGTCGCACTCATTCTGAGCAAGTAGAAATGTGAAAGCCGATTTGGCGTTGCAAGCTTTAAATGCACAAGTAAAGAACATAAATTGCAAAAAAGTAATAACAGAGCGTCATAGTCTATGTGTTGATTACTTTTGAAATAAAGAATTACAAAATAAATTAATTCAAGGGAGAAGTAATTGCAATTAATAAGTTGCAAATTCATGTAATGAATGCATCAGAACAAAAAGGTTATCTCTAAAATCACAGCTGTGACCCCAGTGTCCTCAGGGCACAATGGATCAGAAAGATTTTTTTCCTGCAAATGTTATAACCATTCAGAAATAAAGGTATGGTTAGAATGTACAATTTTACAGTACTGCAAGACCATATAACTGATTATTAATACCAAGGTAGGATAACATTTTGTTCCTAAAGCTATTTTATAAATGCACGGTGTCTCTTATTTTATGGCATAACCACAGTGTATAATAACTAGCTCTAATTCAGTATTTTAATCACTTGATCATACAAAGCTCTTGGTTTCATGAAGCAATCACAGGTGAAATTTCCTTGTGCCTCTCACTCTCTTGTCTGAATAATCTAATGCAAGGCATGGCAGGGCTAGAGACTGAAAGGTATCCAAACAGCAATCTCCTTGGAAAAAGGAAGGACACTTTTGAGGTAAAGAGCATATATTCTATGAGTCTGGACTGTGTTTATGCTGCATGATGTGCTGGTGTAGACAGTAACATGCACTACATCTCACAGCATATCAGAGACACCAAGCAGTAACAATTTCTGTGACCTTTCCTGAAGGAGAGGGACAAGCTGTCTCACCGTAATTGAGCTTCAAAGTCAACATATCTGCTGCCATCCTGACCCTTCATCCCTCTTCTCTTCAAATATCCAGCGTGTGTATGTATAATGTGATCTTAATAAAAGGCAAAAGAAAATTATGAAAGAAGACTATGCTTTTCTCCCCTCTCAATTTCTAAATAGCATTGAACATCCCAATTATATCAGCTCCATAAAAACTATGTCATTTTAAATGTGACAAATATTGCACATACTTTCACCTACTAAATCATTAAATAAATTGCTGTTAAGTGCATAAATACATGCCTGACCAAAGTAAATAAATAATCACAGTATGGACTTAAAACAGAATTCTCTAAAACTCATGAGAGAAATCATACTATACCAAGTTAAATCCCAAGAAAGGTTTAAAGGTCAAGTTTTTCTTCACTAACTAGCTCTGTAAATGTCTATAAAGCAATGTAAGGGACAATATAGAGAAAATCAAGAACCTGTATCCTCTGCGTAGAGCAAAGTGCCAAGCAGCTCTACACTGGGTAAACCTTTGCTTTGGTGACAGTGAAGCCACTTACTTCTAAAGAACCATCTTGGACATGTTTCCACAGCCTGTTGTGCCTGTCCAGTGCTAATGTTAATAGGAGCTAGATGTGTGCAACCTTCACCAAAATGGAACAAAGCCATTTTCTTAGTTGTTTTGGGACTATTCACAGTGAAAATTTAAAACTAAATGCTAAAAATCAACTTACAGAGCAAAATGAAAAGTGGAATTACAGTGGAGTATGTGCTCAGCAGCTGCAAGCACTAGCCAAGGGTTGCTCAGTCCTAGAGATCTTTGTTTATGTTTTTGTCCTGGTATTGATTCATTTTGTGTATCTATTACCTCATACATTGGAGACAGAAGAATACATCAGCTTTGTTTGAGGTCCCAGAAAACTCTCATTTTTCTCTGCCTGTCCAGGGCAAAGCCAGTGTACTAGTGGGCTTGGTTTTATATGAAAGAAACTTGGAATATTCTCTATTTCTTGGGTTGCTTTGTCTCTTTTCTTCTTTAAATAAGTGTTATGTCATACCCAGAAAGTTTGCAAGAAGCATTATAAGTTGGTATACGTAATAGGAGTGATCTCTGCTATTAACAGAGAGGACACATTCTCTGGTGTTAACAGAGATGAGTCTTGCATTAAGTATCCTCTCACTGGCAAAGCACACCTGTGAAAGAAACCAGCAGAAAGAACCATCAATTCGTGCCACAAATGAGGTATCTTTACAATAAAAACATATGTGACAGCAAAAAATTCTGCAAGGAGCTCATGTCTGATTTATCTGTGTTGCAGTCTGCGGTGTCTGGTGTCCCACCTTGTGCCGGCGCTTTCCTCCCTGAACAGCAGCGCTTACCTGTGTGCCAGTCTGTCGGGTACTCTGGCTCTCCAGGGGCGCGAATGGATTTCTGCTCAACGTTGTCAGTCACCTGAATTTCTCTGCTCCCAAGCTTGCCAGCTTGTGACTCCTGACATCACTAGACAAAAAACAGCACTAGAGAAAAACACAGCTGATGCTCGTCACTTGCGTTAAGGTCCTGAATCTCTCCAGAGGTTAACTATCATTAGCATTAATGCCAATGGTGCTATTGTTTGCAAAAAAAGGTGAGAAGAGAGTCAAGGACTCCAAATATAATCCCCTCTCTTGCTCCCCCAAAATGAAAGGTGAAAGAAAGCCTGGTTCAGAACAAAACATGAATGGTCTTGTGAAGGAAAAATAAAGCCCATTCCATCTGGGGGGAGCTGACGGTTGCCAAGGGCTTGGTGGGTGTGACACAGACAGACAGACCTGCAATGAAGAATATCATGATTCCTCTTTTTGTGTGCCAGATTGATGGAACTACAACAATAGAAACAAAAGATGGCTTGGATGGGCAGCGAGGTAGCAGAGACAGGCTGACACACCTTGATACCAGACTTGCACAGCTGCACATATGCCACTGCTGATCCATCAGCCCAGCATGCTGCCCACAATGACTGATCAATCTACACTTGCCATTGCTTGATGTTAGCAGCAGCAGATAGTAAGGGAGAAAAATATTCATAATGTACTGGAGGGTATGTTTTTGTTTCCCTTTTTGTGTGGTTTTTTCTTTTGTGTTTTTTTTTTTTTTTGGTTGAGGTTTTTTTGTGTGTGGTTTTTGTTTTTGTGTTTGGTTTTTTTGTTTTGTTTTTGTTTGTTTGTTTGCTTTTTTCCTCACAGAAGAGCCATATGGTTTATAATAGTGAATATATACCAGAGCAAGTAAAACCTCTGCTGACTTCAGAGACCATGTCTTTTACTTCAGTAAGATTCTCATGGACCTCAAACATCAGAATTTTGTCCCCTCCACTCTGTAAAATGCAATGCTTTTCTGTAGGAGGCTGGGGGAACTAAGGAGAAAGGAGAGGCAAAATGATCAGATGATGACTGTTATGATCAGGAGTTGCTTCAAATGAAAAGGAGGACTGGCCAAAGGCTGATACAGAGGAGCTGCTGCAAAAGGATGAGGCAGATGGATCTGCCTGCTTTACAGTAAGAGTTTTGAGCAAATGATTTGTATTGAAAAGATATTCTTCAAACCAATATGTAGAGTCTAGACAATAACTGTCACATGAGAGAGACTGAAATTTTCAGATCAATAGATGAATTTGCAGCACCTCTTCTTCTTATTATCTGTATTATCTACTGCTTGAGTTCACAGACTCAGCATTCATTCAGTAAAGACCTTTCTCAAATCATTACTATACTCTTGCCCACTTTTTCTCTGCTTTAGATATGCTATTGGTATCAAGAAAAGCAAATTTCTGTAAGACCAAACAATCAAAACAGGAAATCAAAACAATCAAAACAGCTTTCAAGCTCTGTATTGTGGTTAGTGCTTGCTGATTATTTGGATGTAGCTTGGTACTGAGAACCCAGTAATATTCTGAATATTCTGATATTCTATATCTTAGAGGAATAGATTGAAATTTGACACAAAGGAAAAATAAGGAAAAAGCTGACATTCTAAAGCAAACCAAAGCCTTGTTCATATATGGGAAATTTGTGCCAACTACAAGGATAACCTATGCCTATTATAAATTTGCAAGTTTTATTTCATTTTGCACATGTATTTAATCCATCTGTAAATTGTTCATTGGATAGCACAGGATGATGATCTCCTGGGAAGTGTAAGGTATGTGTATTCAACAGCAGAGAATAAACACAAGATTTTATTACAAAATGCCACTGCTGCTCCTGGCATGAGTAATTTGTGCACCTGCATTTTTAAAATGTTTCAAAGTTTTTCTCCTTTGTGAATTCAGTGGCAACACACATTATCTTTCAGGCTGCCACAACACAGTATTTGCAGACTGGGTCACGTCAGCCCTTGTTATCCAGAAGCCACTGTTTTCTGAGCAAATAGCAACTGAAAATGACAATGGTTTGCTCCAGACAGGGGAGAATAAGACAGTATTTCCTTATAGCCTAGTAATGCATGTCTTCAAGATGAGCAGGAGACATATGTGGGACTTAAATCTAAATTTGGAGTGGGTTTTTGGAGAGGATATAGGCCCAAGGAAACATGGAAGGAGTGGAATGTATCTTGACAGCACTTCCTCCAGAAGTCTGTCCCACATTCAAGCACATTCCGCCTTGCAACATGCCCAGATTTGCAAGCGTGGGGAATGAGAGACTGGGTCTGGAGATTGAAATACACTCTCTGGTGTAGCTCTGCACAGCCAGAGTGCTGGGCCAGCCATAGATATCATTAAATGTAGAGTCCTGAATAATTACTACTGTGCTTTAAATACACTGTCACCTTCTGGAAGGCTGCATCCTCATGGGAACTTGGCTGGCTGATCAAGGTTTGGCACAGGTAGGGGAATTAGGACATTTTAGTTAGTTTAGGCTTAGTAATTTAATTTTTAATAGTTATTCTGCAAGTGTCTAAAGTCAGCTCTATATATACAATTTTTAAGTAAAAATTTCCCTTGTGTTCCCTGTAATCTCTCTGAAATGTTCCTTGATTCTCTCAGAACTCTCTCATTCAAATATGCAAAGTGTATAATTCCAAGAAATCTTATGTATTTGTACATCTTAAAGTCATATTATTGTCTTAAGGTCCTATATCATGCAATTCCCCCATTTGCCATGGATCTTTTGCAAAAAGGTATCAAGGTCTTGTGTGGTACCAGTTTGATCATCAGGGACTATCTCTAAGAGTAGTCACAAGCAGGTGAGTTTGCAGCGTGCTTGTTTAACTGATGCAGCAAATGCTGATGGAGGGATGGAGCTGAGGAAATTGCCTTGGATGAAGTTTTATTTTCTTGATTTCTTGAAGGGTTGGAGTGGCAAAACAGCACAACCAGTTTGTGGTTTCCATGGTCTCTGTGGCATGTACAGGTTTCGAGAATGAGATTTGAATAGTTGTGTGCAAGAGACTCCAGTTCCCTTGAGATGCACTTGACATTTCAAATGGCACAAATCTGTAGAGCTGGAAACACCCAATTCTGTCTGCAAGGGGATAAACATGGCAGGAAATCAGATGACTTTGCCATCAGGGCCAAGTGTCTGCCTCCCATCCCCACCTGTATTTGTATACAAGACACGTTCAGGTCTGTATTTATCTTCAGTCCTCACAAAACCTTGGTACGCTCTTTCTCCTTCAGGCTTTATTGCAGATAAGAGTAATAAATGGGGAGTCTTGTTCTGTCCCTCTTTTGTCACTAAGAGCTGAAATGAACACTATCAAGACATGAGAATGGAGGGGAATCAGAGAAATGGGAAATCACTGAGCGGAGTCTTAATGCCTGGCTGCTGTTTCCTCTAAACCCACTTGCAAAGCTCTTGGTGTTTGAGTTCACAGAATGAATCAGAGAATGTCTTGGATTGGAAGCAGCCTTAAGGATGATCTAGTGCCAACCCCTCTGCCATGGGCAGGAACAGCTTTTGCTAGACCAAATTTTTGAGAGCCCCATCCAACCTGGCCTTGAACAGTTCCAGGGACTGGGCATCCACAGCTTCTCTGGGCAACCTGTTTGAGTGCCTCACCACCCTGACAGTAAAGAATTCCTTCCCTTTTATCGAACTGAAGGCTTATCTCCTTCAGTTTGAGCCTGCTGCCCCTTGTCCTGTCACTACATGCCTTCACATGTGGTCTCTCTCCCTCAGGGCCATTTAAGTGCCGGTTGCCATTGAAAAGGCTGAGGCAGAAGAGGCTGCTGGGAAGTGTAAACAGGTGCCTCCTCTTCACTGGAAACCCCTCCTAGAATCAGGGCAAACACAGCTACCCTGCTGGTGCCAGCTACCAGGCCAAAGCTGTTCAACGACCCTATAAGCAGGCTGCATTTCCTGCAGTGTTCATACAACAGTCCCAGATGGTGGGGCAGCAGTATTTTCCAGCACATTCCAAGGCACAAAGGTCATGCAGGACTAATTGGGCCACGAAAGACCACCCCCCAGTGCTTTGCTCCCAGCCACCCTGATCCTTGCTAAGGAGTGGTTATAACCAGAAACACCAGGTTATAGGAAGATTTGGACACTATGGAAAAAGAAGTCAAAAACAGTAAAATGGTTGAGAATGGAAATAGCTGGATGAATAAACCAGGTTCTAGAAGATGTTTACAAACTAAGTAATTCAAATAAAGGTTTCCCACATCCTTCCACAGCACTGATGTCTGAGAAAATCTCACTTAGGCCAAAGAGAGGGAAGTGGCCAATCCTGCTATGCATTTTCTTGGTCAATGCAAAGAAGACAATATAATAAATCTGTGACAAGGAATAACTGGTGATAAAACAGAAGTACATTGAGTAAAAGTAATTTTCAATGTCTGTAAAGTAAAGGGAAGTGGAAAACAGAGAGAGAGAGAGAAAGAAAAGCAATGAAGAAAATTTAGAGTCCCTCCAAACAAGAATAAAGCTTTACTCCTGTCTCTAAACATCTCATTGGAAAGTTTGACTTGCTTCCACTTTGAAGTTCAGAAACACAAATATAACTTCATTTTCTGTGAAATTTCTGAAAAGGCAGCCAACCAACAAAACCAACAAGTTGCACTTCGCCTGACTGAGCATAATTTGCACAGGACTTTGAATGCTGTCCTGCCTGAATAGCACCTCACATTTCTGACACCTCCCTCCATGGTGGGCTGCTCTTGTAGCATTTGTGTGAAACAAAGACTGCAAGGATGCTGCTCAGTACCGATACTCCTGGAGAATAAGTCTTGACAAATTCAGTCAGTCTAAGGAAGTGTGTTAAGTAATTTCAAATAAATATGCTTGAAGACAGTGCAATCTGGCCTCAGATATTACGCAGGCAGAAAAGTAGGCTAAATTCATCAGATTAATTATTCATTACAAATTCTCTCAGCTCTCTCATTGAGGTCAACAGCAAAAGTGCCACCAAGTACAATAGGATGTGGTTTCCAAAAGAGGATAACACTCCTTTACTCCACAAATATGAGAAGCTTTACTGGTTCTGGAGGAACAGGCTTAAGAACCCAAACCAGCAGTGGTGTGCTCAAATAAAAAGTTTTTTTTCCCCAAAGATTGACTTCTGTTTCAAACCATGTGGACTGTGTGTCCCATATTCTACTCAGAGCTTTGTGCTCAAATGAACCTAAATTCTCCACTCTCAGCTGAGTTAAAATATATACATATATGTGCATATATACACACATACAAATATATGTATTTGTATATATTTACACACAATTATGATGTGGTTTTGCATCAGAACTCTCCAAAATTATCATATTGAGCAAAACCGTAACCTGACTGACACTCTATCAAAGGCTTGTGACCTATTTGGTAAGGAAGGTCCAAGCTTTTTAACTTACAGTGAAACCTCAAAGTTAGTCAGTTTGGAAGCGGGAGGAGGGCTGGTTGCATCGCAAACACTTTACACAGCTGTTCAAATGAAAACACAGAACACTTGAGCCCTCAATCTCAAGAATCATGATTCTATCTGTACTCCACAGAGGTCTTTCAGTCCGTACTGTACACCTGTATTTTTTAGACCCATTAATTATGTGCCTGAGCAGTGTAATTATAACCTAAGCCATACTTTCTGATTAAATGCATGAGCCTAAATTCCTGTTTATTTTACCTGCTTCCAGTTATCCAGCCCAGTCCAACCTCAAGAACACATGAAAAGACTTTTTAGAAATGTTCCTTCATTTTTCCACTCCACTCCCTGTAAAACTGAAGTGAATATTTTCACTGGGGTAGGAACGAGAAGAAAAATAAACAGGGGAGGAAATGTAATTGAAGGTGGCATGAAGAACATGGCCTCTCTCTTCTCTCTACTGTTAAAGACCGTGGGGGATTTAAAGGCCACAAATGATCTAGGTCTTCTTCTTGAACCACTGTGAAGTTTATCTGCTTGGGTTTAGTATCACTAAATGTGTATTAATGCCAAAGATTGTTTGTGTGGATTATTTATAAGGCATTCACTTCAAATTAGTGCTGCTTAAAGCACGTGAGTTCATAACTTGCCAACAGCAGATGCAGTCTGCAGCAACTGAAACAGCGAGCAGCTCCATAGATGCACACACAACAGCTGGGTGCAGATCAATAATAGAAACATTAACAATGGTACTGTTTTAGAAGCAATCCTTCACTTTGGAGATATATTTTATTCTACATTAATGGTACCTTAAGTAAAATGGTAGAAGGCATGTAAGAATGAATCTCCAAGTGGTCCACTGGGATTTTCCCGCTCCTGCCTGCTTGTAACTAACACGGCTTCTTGTTGTGCTGTAATTCTACACATCTCTTCACCATCCCCTGCCCCACTGCAGTGAGCACCTTGTTGTCAGCATGCCTGTGCTGCCAGGCCACCTCCCCCATCACCAGTAGCCACCTTATCGTGTTTAGAGCTTTAGCACAGAGCCCAAGGCAATTTATCCCGTGTGCAAGGGAACCTGTATTTCTGCCCCAGAGGAAAGAGTGAGCTGAACCCTGTGTGTTAGTGGGAGTAATGCTGTCTGAAAACAGTGACCATGTGCAAAGCTGGGGCCCTGATGTGACTCTCCTTAACGACCTGAGTCATCAAGCTCTTTGAGTGTCTGGAAAAGTGAGTTTTCAATCACCTTTAACTCACCTGACCATCCTCTTGATTGGTAGTCCATTTGATATCTGTAAGTCAATCAAGTAAAAGTCAATTCCTCAGGAAAATGATTATAGACACTAGAGGTCATAGCTCAGGCTTTTCAATAACATTTAATATGCCTTGACACTGCCAAGGGTACAAACACAGATTTGGTGTATATATGAATATACAGAAGCCAAAATATGCCTCTCACTTTCTCAGGTTCAATCTGAGCCTAGTTTTATCACGCCATCAGCACAAGTCAATTAAAGTTCTAGACTGTTTTGGCCATGCCTTTGGGGAACATGCCAGGATCAGGATGGGAGAACTAAGCCTTGCTGGTCTCCACACTGTGGCTCTTTGGCAGGATCTCTGTGTGCAGCCCAAACCCAGTGAATAACTAAAACTTTATTTTTGTACAGACAGATCATGAATTTAGGTGTCTCAACGTAAACTTGGCTTTCTAATGAGCCAAGTGGATGGGTCTTGGCAATGAGGCCCGTGATACTGTAAGATCTGCATTGTCTATGACTTGTGTTTAAGGAATATCTTTCCAGTTGTCACCAAATTAATCTAGCAGAAATAGTTATATTTAGCCATATAATGATAGTTTTTGTTATAGTCAGGCTGCCTTTGTGTAGCTGGACATGTTCAGCAGCACAAGTTCCTCCACTGACCACTGACTGACAGAGCTATGAGAAAACATTAAGAAATGTTTCTTTCGAGCACTAATTCATCAGTGATAGGCAATTAAATTGTCTTTGGAATTGTTTGGTACTTCCCAGCAATGCTACTTTGAAAGAATCTATTGAAAGCCAGCACTGGTGCCCCTTTTTTATTTTGGAAAGGTATTTCAGTCATATCTTTCAGTTTACTTCTGAAGAGAGAACATTTTCACCATCTTGTTCCTGCTTTCTCTGCCCTACTTGCTCTTTGTTGCCTCCCAGTCTTGTTGTCTCCTACTGTTTCTTAGTCTTGCTCTTCCCCTTCCTGTGGTGTCTCTGACACCACACATCCTGCTGAGTCTTTCATGGGCCTCTTGCTGTGGAATCTGGGTGTTGTCTTCCTTTCCCTTTTAGTTACTTCTGCTTTTCTCGACTTTTCCTTACATCCTTTATTTTTCTCTCCAAGCTGTATGTCTCTCTTTCCCTGCATCCTTATTTTGATCTTGAGAATAACACGGGCTTTCACTGAGAGTACAAACAAGACCCAAATATTTTTCAGAAGTATTTGGAAGTGCCAGGTGGGTGTTTGTTTGTTCCAGGGCTCACTTCCTCTGTTGAGACTTTGGAGATTTTCTGTGATGAGCACCTCCTTAGCTGTTAGCCGGAGACCTTTCCAGCATATGTGTCCACACTTGTTGTGAGCTGTGTTTATTTAGAGCCTAGACTGTACTAATGGCCTCAACTGGCAAAATTCAGAGTTGTCCCTGGTGTATGTCCTCACATGTGATTTCTTGGGGAAATGTGGGCACTTTGCACCTCTGAGGAGCTAATCAGGACCTTGCAGGATGGCACTTCCTGCAGTAGGCATTGCTACATTAAGCAATTAATAAAGATGATTACAGCTCAGGGCTAAATATGGTATATTATGGTGTTGTGCTTCACTTATATTACCCTCATGGCAAATGAGTCAGAGAGACACTGCCATGTATTTCAGAGGAGAGACTCTTTATACTAATTAATGATATCAATATGCAGATGGTGATGCTGGTATAATTAGCACAGTGAATAGCACCAATATAAAAACACAGAAAGAATCACACTTAGAGAAACCAATACAGTGGATGCATACTTAAAGCTGCATGAAAATTCTTTAGCAGGAACCAAGGAGGTTCAGATACCATTTCTTCAACTTGAGACAAGCTCATCCAAGGCTTACAGACCTACGGACACCAAATGAAACTTGGGGTTACAAAATGAGCTGATCTGGAAGGAGCTGGGTCAGGATCTCAGAACAGGCGTCAGATGTTACCAAGCACAAGAGAAACAAAACTGAAGGAATAAACTGTCTGTGGGAGCCCTGCAGAGTCAGCCTGAGGTGCTCCATACACTGTACTAAATGTGGGAAGAAAAGCCAGCATACAGACTATTGGCTTCCTGTCAGCTGACACACTCCCTAGGAAACCATACACAGGTTTTATGGGCTGGGCCCATAGCTGACAAAAATGGATGCGACCTCACTGAAGTCACTGGGGATCAGCCAGCTTCCATCAGCTACATCTGCAGCCCATCACCATTTGCACTTCTGTAGTTCCAATAACCAAAAATAGCAAAGCTGAAGCAGAGAGCTTGTGTGGTCATTGAGAGCTTTCTTGAGTTAACCAGTGTGGATGATTTTAAGATATTTTCTTTGGTTCAACCCCCCACAGTTCATTGCACCCAGGCAGGCCCCAGTACATGCTTACATTTCTCTCAGTGGTGGTCTTTTCTTAAAACACACGTTGCAAAAATCAGTGTTCTGTTATACTCTTTACCTCCTATTTCAAGCCAGGCTGTAACCTGTCAGAGGAAGGAGCATACCCAGGTATATTATGACAAAACCTAGGCTGCTCTTGTTATTCCTATTAAAAAACCCCAGGGACATTGGAAAACACTGTTTCATCTCAGAGTGCCTAAATGTTTCAATTTATTTTTTGCAAGGGACCAAGGCCTTTACATCGGGACACGATACACCCAGTGAGATATCAGCTGTTAACCAGGAGTTTTCTCTAGAACCCTGAGTTTTGTAGAATCTTCAGTTAGCTTAAACACTTTAGGTTAATCACTTAAACATTTGTACAATGAAACTACAATTTTGTACGGAAATAATCTGTAGTATGTAACAATACCTAGAGCTCAGAGACAATTTAACAGAGGTCTCTACCTGCTGCAATACCTTAGCACAAGGGTGTGATTTAAAGGTAATGTGGCAGGTTTAATGCAGAATTTCCTTGCTTTCCTAGGTTTAAGTTTCATCTTTAATGGTATAACTTGCATTGACATTGTTTCAGTTTGTTTTGACATCATAATTGAGTCTAATCTCCACAGACTTGCACTGCAGTCTTATTTCTTATTGTAGTCTCACAATGTGATTTTACCATAAGAGCACTGTAGTGAGGCCTTCTCCAAGTCATGCTTTGAAATCACGTTGTGTGTGTAATACTGCCTTGTAATGGCTTTGTAAGGGGGTCTCTAAAGATCTTCCCTGCGACAATTTGGCCATCTTAATCTCAAACCGTAATGACCTCACAATGCCATAAAGCAATTACCATTACAAATTTAAATGGTCTTATGTAGGAACTTCTGTGCTGCCTCATTAGGTGACATATTTTGCTGTGCCCAACCTCTTATTTAAATACACCACATCTACTGGATAACCAGTGCTCCTTTAAATTCCAAAATTGGGCTACAGCATGCATTTTTTCACTTTTTTTTTTTTTTAATCTGCAGATGGTCTGATGAGAATCTTCTCTAGCAGTACATTTTATTAGAGCTGGGCTGGGTTAGTGGCATCCAGATCTGGAGGCCACCACTGTTGGAGTTTCATTCACTTGCTGACCATAAGCCAAATCACAGCTAGGAATTTGCTTTGAAACCAAAATAACAGAAATCTGCTATGGTCTATTGTCACCTGATACAGCTTTCCTTCCTCACTGCTTTGTTCCTGAAAGGGCTTGCAGCTGGGACATTGATTTCTATTTTAGCGATTCTTTGGGGAAGTGATGGCCAGCACAATTCCTGTCTCTTTGTTAGACACCCAAGACAGTAGGAGATGGTGATATATGTTGGGAGGTAAAATAGACTGCTCTGTCTTTTATAGTTAAAAATCTCAGAACTCTTTATTTCCCAGGAAAATCATAGGCTTATCTAGGACACCTGTGAGACCAGCTATGGAGGACCTCAGGGTGCTTTTCTTGCCTGACTGGGAAGTTAGATCAATTCCATTAGACAGAAGAGTTTACTCTAGTTTCTTTGTAGCTCTAGGAAATGTGATATTGTTCCATTCTTACTCCTCTAACTCACTTTCTGTTTCATTTCTGACCCTCTAAAGGTGTATTTAAGATGGTTTCATGGCTCATGCACCATCAAAAAACACGTGGCACAGCGTGAGGATGAAGGGCCCACTGCCACCACTTACAGCCAACTTCCAAGAAGCAGCTGAGACTTATAACTTCTTCAGTTCAGAGGCAGACTCCTGAGAACATGTTCATCATTTTAATTCAAGTCTTCGTTGCTGGCTGACTGCCAAGTGGCCTACCAGATGTCTCTCTCTTTACTATGGTTGAAGCAGATTATGATGTTCCAGTTCATTTTTCCTTCACTGACAGCCTGGTTCTAAAAATGTGCCAGACTTTAAGGGCAATATTTTCAAAAGCCAGGTCAACTCACAACAGTACACCAATGACAGTGCATGCAGATACTACAAAACCGTATGATAGGCAATTAACTCAATGTTATTTCTGGTAGTCGAGTAACTTTGATTTTGTTAAGAGTCTTTAACACTAAGGAGGAGGATTCTTAAAGTGCCAGTTCCTAAAGTGAACATGGCAGAAGTGGAGTTTTCACTTGGAAAATATAAAATTTTGGCACTTGTAGTTAAAAGGGAAAACCTAAATCTGGCAGCTTTCAAAAAGAGAAATGGGGAAAAAAAGAGCAACCTCCAAACTGATTTGATTTCTTTTGAGTTGAAATTTTTTTCAGAGTCATTAATTGCATCACAGGCATGGCTGTACTTTTGGTGTATGTGTTTTTGCACACAGATCCCGAAGTCCTGTTCATGAAGGATCTTTGTTACATCTATTGTCTCTCTCACATTCCCTCCACCCAGAAGTGAAAAAGAGTTTCACAGGACAAAGGTTATTTTTTATTAAGTCAAAAGTCTTTGAGACATTTGCAATACTTGGTTTCAAGGAAGGTCCCAAAGTCTTAGCATTTAGTCAAAATTTTGAAGGTTTCTAGTGCTCCATAAGAAATGTTTTTTATAGAGTTCTCTCTCTCACCATAGGAACCTACAGCCATGTGCCAAATCTTCTCTTTCCAGCCCTCAAACATATGGCATTTTTTACTCCTGTTCACCTGCTCAGGTAGTCTCAACTGCTTTTCAACTAACCTTTCATCCATCGAATGTTCTTTGGATGTCTGATCATGAATGAATACACATTCCATACTGTGGCTGTGCATCCTGCAGAACATTGTATGCGCCAAAACAGGCAACTAGAACACAGTAGGAAGACTTTTTCCACAGTCTCTTTCAATTGCTTTTGGTGTCTGCTGTCATCTTCAACATAGTCCTCCGTATTTAATTTAAAGATTATTTTTCAATATGTGTACGAGGTGCATATGTCTCTGCCTCTCTCTTTTGCTTTCATATGAAGGACTTCATGCAGTTTTCTTTTTATGAATTGCAATTCTACGGAAATTAGAAACCAAAATTACATTAGATGGCAATTGTGTCTTGAAACTTTTAATAAACCACATGGCTTTTGAGACTCTTTGTCTGCATGTGTTCATGCAGTTCCATTTCCTAGTTGTGACCTATCTACTGGGCAAAATATTACCATTATGTTATCTTTATGCTTCTTTTGCATTGCCCTGGGTCATGACATTGATACAATACTTCTTATCAAAACTTTAAAGATCAAGCACCATAACCCCCAGACAACACCCTGATATGAAGCAGCAAGTTTACTGTGTTAAACAAGGGGCTTGACTGGAAGGAGGGAGTGCTTTGCTAATAAACTGCATTGTCTGAACAGTTTTACTAGTGTGAAGACCCTTGTACTGATGATTTATTTGGAAGTTCTGGGTATATTAACTTTTGCTAAGAGCTGAGACTAAAAACTTTATGGGGAATGCTACATACACTCCAAAGACCGACAAGAGAATTTAAGTTAGATGTGATTAGTATGAAGAAAGTTACATTTATTATACTCTTATGTATAATTGATCATATGAAAGGCCTTTTGTAACTATAAAAGAGACAGCACATTAAATTGTTTTACCCTGAGGATTATACAAATTTGTAGAAATCGGATTGGAATATCAGCCTATTGGTTTCATTGCTATGGTAAATCATTAAGATGTTCCATGTTAATCATAAATCTTTGTATCTATTTATTATTAATCAAATAGCTCCTCCCAGCTGCTGCTTTGCTTCATCCATCTGAGCCAATCAAACCAAGCCCTGGTAGCATTAGCTGTGATGAGGGGTGGCTGCATGCACATAATATGCGTGGCACATAGCACAGATTATACAGTGCTAGACATGGGGTATGAGAGCTGATGGGGTGTTAGCTCTCCACAGCAGGGGGGCCTGGTTGTGGGATTTGTGAGTAGGCATGCCTCATTAGTAAGATGATTCATGGTGAAAGGGAGTTTAACTGGGAATAATTTAGTAGCTGCTGTGGGGGAGCAGAAATATAGGTTGGGATAGTGAGGTTATGAACCTGTATTTATTTGCTAAGTTCTTGAACAGTGACTGATGTCATCCTACACTAGTCTTACCATTTGAGTTTAGAAAACAGTGTTGCAAAACCCTCTCAACTCACAAGTAAGTAAATGAAAGTGACAACCCGAATACAACCTAACTGAATGTTCTTGTATAACTTGTGGATTATCCTAGCTTTCATGTAAAGCTAATTTGCTTTCTGAGCATTTCTGAGCTGGTATGTCTACACAGACTAATGCTTCATTGCCAAGAAGAAGTCAAATCCAACTCAATGATATAGCATATTGATTACTGCCTATTTCCTTCTACTATATCCTGTGAGTGTAATGATATCTGACGTATCATTTTCCCGAAACTGCTGAAGTTGACATACTATTTAGATTTGGCCCACATTTCTTCAATTAGCAGGAGTATTATAAATGATGTACTGCTCCAAGCCGTAGACACTTCTTGCTCATGCCATACAAAATTAGGTAAGTGTGGAAACTCATTTTAAGAGGAGACAGTAATATTACTGGAAGAACTAGATATTTGCAGTGGTGCCATAAGAAGATGAGAAGCGAGAACAGTGACAATAATACAGCCCGCTTAAAACTGAACATTGAACTCCTTTAGTGTGACAGATTTTCCCTAAGTAACTTAATGTTTAAAAGCAAAACATCCCTACATTACTTTAAGTGGGCCTGTCCACAAATGTAAATACACATCTTTCAAATGGTGACCGGTTCCCATTCAGCTTTACACTTTATGTGAAAGTAATTATTTGCTGGGAAAACATGCACAGAACATACATTTCCTGCCCTGGTTTTGTGCAAAATGAAATAGGAAAATTCTTCCTGATATTAGTGATCGGTATTTTACTGATAGGAAGTATGGCAGCAGTATGTAGTTGTGCGTTCTTTTGTGGGACTTTGCTTCTCCTCTGGTGTGTTCAGTAAGCTCCTGCATAATGTCAGTAGCTGGTCTGGGCTAACACTCTTGCATACATTGGTTCATGTGTCCGTACATACCAGGAATAAGGAGAAGTAACAGATTAGCTAAAAGTTGTTGAAACTTCCTATGCCATGAAAGTTTGCTTCTTTTCTATCAGTGCCTGTTCAAGTTCTCCATTTTGCTTTTATTTCCGGAGATGATTTTTTCTGTAACTAAAATACCAAGTTGAGAGCTCTGAAACCTAATTGAATAGGTTTGAAATATATACATTGGCCTTTGTAGTTCTGCGAGATATAGGAGCATGGGTTTGAACTACATAAGTTGTCAGATCATGTCTTCTTTATTTTTCTTCACCTTTTAATTCTTTTTTTTTCCTTTCTTTATCCCTTCCTTTAAACACTGAATGTGCAAAATTTGAAAGACTACCCTTTCAAATATATGGCATTGTATTTTAAGACACAGAAAGGAGACAGCTTTGCAGCCTACCAGACACATAATGTTATATACATGGCTGAAGGAACAATGAATAGATTAATCTTCTGCTCCCTGTCCTAATCCATCAGTATTATTTATTTATTCTGAAATAATTCAGTGCACAGCAAACCCACAACTTCTCAGTTCCCACACAGAGCTTGAGCTTGCAGATTAGACTTCCCATGCCAGCTGATACTCTTGCACACGAAATAAAGAAAAAGTGTCCCTGGACTAATGGATGCCATGCCCATCAGAGACATTTTCGTCTTTGCAGATGCAAGGAGAACATCCCCCAGCAGAATGGGTCTACTCCTGCAAGGGGACAAGGTGTCACATGCTGAGGAAGATGCTCTGTGCTGTAAAAGATGCTCTTGTCTTTCCATCTTAGGGAACTGGTGATAATTAAGTGGTCATCTTGGACCTCTGCCTTTGTCCTGTACTGAAGGTATTTAGCAACAAGCAGTATTTGAACTGCCATTGAGCTGAAGAATTTACTCAGTAGTCACACACCGTAAGGTGTAAACCTTTGCTCCAAGCCGCACCCTGTCTCAGTTATTGGATGAAGTTGGCTTGAGGTTATGTTCAAGTAGTGCAGTGCAATTCTTCATCTGGCATTATCTGTGTCTTCATTTTACCTTCTCCCTGACAGTGTCTGCATGTCATTCTGGTAGTTTGAGAGGCAAAATGGAAGGATGTTTTTTTCTGAGTTTTTTCTTTCTCTTTTTGTGGCATCATATTCTGAAATGAACACTTTCTCCTGTACCTTTAGCCTTTGCCGTAGCTTTGGTGTTGTTATAGCTTTGTTCCTGCTACAATGTTTTTAAGACAAAACGTTTTTCTGTTATCTACTCTTCAAGCTAGTGCAAATGGAATAAAGAATGAGATATAAAGAGTGATATATCCAAAATTGACACCTGCCTTGGGTAGGAGTTTGGTTATCAAAATATACAATCTGTGGATCCCAGAGTTCTGTGGAAGAGATCCTAAACCAAATCCTGCCGCAAGTATAAACTGGTGAATAATTAGTTGTGAGTAAATGTATAAGAAGAAACCTCTTAAAAGATACCAGCTGCTTGTATGCCAGTTTCATCAGTCTAACAGGGGTCATACCAGTAGGATAAAATAACCAGATTCTTATCCCATTTATACCTCTGAAAGGTCAGAATAAATCAGAACAACTCAGGTATACCTCCAGAGGGCCCGAGATCAGAGCTGTATGCTCAACGACCAAACATTTTAGCACACCTCAGGTAGAATATGCAATCATTTTGACTCCTTAAAGACCAAAGACTGAATTTTATGGACCCACCAGGAGAAGAGACAGCCCAAGCATTGCACAAGTACCTATCAGAGCTTGAAAGGGCATACAGTTATCAATGATGCTGTCGGCAAGCACATTTGAAACATGCCTGGCTGACAACAACTGTGCCTGAACTGGCTCTGGATGCTTCATTCTGCATTTTCCTTCAGAGACAGGAAGCATGTGGATAGGCTGCACATTAGCCAGCTCTGGGATTTGGGCATACTCCTGATGAATAAAGAGGATGGCATGAAACCTCTGGAGGACTGGAATGCAGGGCAACAAGTTTGCTCCAAAAAAAACGTCATGTACAATATATGTATAAGGTTAGTTTGGTTTAGCTGTGTTGTCAGGGTGTTGCCTGGCAAAGACACTGAAACATTTAGAGCCTTAAAGCTAAATGGTTTTGTTTGAAAGTCCCCAGGCAGCATCTCTCCGACCCCACATCAGGTAACCAGAAGTAACCAGTAGGAGCTGGAACTGCGCAGCCTCAACGGCGTGAGGAGCAGAGCATTGATTGCGCTGGTGGCAGCAGCATGCTGAGACTGAGAAATTCACCTCTGGGACCAGTCCCAGATTTCAAGCACACAAGTGGGTTAGGGAGTTCATGGGGATTTGATTTGGCCAAACATAAATAGGCTTTCTGCTGAATTCAAAGCCAGTTCAAGGTCCACATCCCACAAAATGCTGAACTTCCAGGAAACTTGCATTTATGAATTTTCACTAATTCCTAGTAAAAGATAATGTTGGAGTTTTCCACTTAAACATCTCATTTAATGTATTGCAGAGGCTAAAACAGTTTACAAACCAACAGTAAAAGTAAGAAACCCTGAGATGCACCCTTGTTTTTTGCAGTAACATAAAAGCCCCATCAGCTTTGCAGAGGAGCTGAGACCCGAGGTGAAGGAGAACTTGACCTGCTTCTATTCGCTTTGGCATCAGTGGCTACAAACACCTACATCTGGGCAGGGAGAGGCAAACCTGGGTAAGGACAGTGTTTCACAGGCATTTTCTCCGTGACTTCTGTTAGTAGTAGCTGGAGTGTTTCTAGTTAATCATTTTCAGATGGAAATATACTTTACAGGCATATCAGGACAGGAAGATGCTAAGAAACTCAAGAGATGTGATCACTTGTCAAACTCTGAGGTATAAAAGTTGTTAAATTAGGCCATGTGATGGGTCCAAAATGGGCTAATTTATGCTACTTTTAACATCATTCTAGCCCTTTTAAAATGTTTCCCCCAATTAAGCTGTTCAGGCCACAGATCTAAATAGCTGTCTGCACAGGCTGCCAATTGATTAATTCCCTAATGATGGATTGAAGCTACAGCTTTTGTTTCTTAATCTCTCCTTTCTCCATTAATGGCAAATCATTCATAAAACAAATCTTATAAATATAAGTAAGCACACAGGAGTACAGGGGACAGATTGCATATAGATTCATTGCAGAACTAATTCTTGATGGTCCTTAACAATTTTTTATCATTTTTGTTTTCTCTTTTCTCACAGAGCCACAGGAGTCGGGTAGGCAATTTTCTGAACTTGAGCTTATGGTTTTCAAGCTGCAGCCTACAAAGAGCTCAGATGGAGGAGACACACCGAGGAGGCTCTTCAGGGGGCACTTCATAGGATCAAAGCTTCTGTGGACAAAATGTGGAAGATCAGACTGTGAGGAGATGACTGCCTGGTCCCTCTGACAAGCTCTGTGATCGCATTCCACTTGCAGCAGCAGAGTCTGAGTGTCAATGCAGGAAGATGGACGAGGTCCATGCAAGCAATAGGAAATGCCAAAGAGAATAAGTGTGTCTCTTCCCTGAAGTAGTTTCCTCTGTGGAAAGAGTCCATTGCCCCATGTAATCACAAATTCCTGCGGTTTGTAGGAAGGTCTTAATCCTCTTTAGATGAGCACTCTTGGAGGAAAAACTTCCAATTCAATAGGCCACTGAAGTGAAATCTAGGTAGTGGTCGTTAAGGAAGATGTGGAAGAGGTCTGAATAAGTAAAGCAAGAGCAAGGTGAAGAAGACTCAGTGAGGAGTGTCTCTGAGTCCCGTTGCTGCAGAGACAAAGCTCTGTTGAAAGCTCTTTCACGCAGCGCAAGAAGAATCGCTGCTCTGAAGTGCATCACTCAGCCTGTCACCTCTGTGTCTCAAGCTGCATAGAAAAAGAGAAACAAAATAATGGGTATGAGAACTTAATTAATTCAAGAATTAGAAGAGTTGAGAAATGGAGCCCTTCAAAAGTGTGACCCAGATAAGATTCACTGTATGCTATAAATCATCCATTATTGTTTAGAGTTTCCTTTCTCCACACTTGACCTTACTCATCATTCTTTTGCCCGAGTCTGGGTGTCATCACAGAAGTACTGAGTATGCAGATGGAAGCATAGGAGGCACATTTGAAAGTATTTCCCTGGCTGCTTGCATTTTTATGAAATTGAAAGGAAACAATGAAAACTGAACTGATTTTGCTGTCTATTATTTCTCTGAACACCATGTGAGGTAGACAGCTCTTCAAAGAGAATAAAGTTTGGTTCGTGACATTCCCAATTAAGCCCTTCATCTTGGAGATAATTAACCAGTGTTAGAGGCTTCCCAGTCCTGGACAGCAAAGGATACATCCTCCAACAATATATGCCTGTTTAAAAATGCAATGCTTTTCCCTGCTTGTACTTGCCCTGAGAGAGTTTGCATGGGCTGATATGGTGAATGTATTTGCAGACAGGTAGTTACTTCTCTACATGGCAGGTCTGGATGCAGGTAGCACTTGGGAAAACTTGTGGAGTCTCTTCTGGATTAGGTTTTGGTGGCTGAGAGACACAGCATGGACGGCCTATTCTTCTGGGCAAAGGAGGGGTAAAGGACCTGGCTTTGCTTCCTGCTACAGCACTATGAATCCAGACTGGCTGTATTGAGTTTGCTCTCAGATGCCCTTGAGTATCAGTCAGTTTACCACAGAGTGGGGAGTTAGTGGCCTGTGCCACACTGTGTGTAACACCCCCAATCCTGAGGCTGGCTGGAGGCAGGTTTAACCCCTGGTGCAATTCAGAACAGCCTCAGGGCTGCTCTGGGTTGTGCTGGTTTTTGACAGTCCCTCTGGGACTGCCCTATCTTGGCATGCGTCTGACATGCCACGTCGGAGGAGAAGCAGGAGGAAAGGGTGACAGGAATCAGTGCACAGATCTACCCACTGACATACACACACTAAAATCCAGCTGAAAGTTGTTCCATTTCAGACATCTGCATCTACTGGCAACGGTGAAAGAAAGTGTTACAGACAAGGCTCTATGGTTGGTCCCATATTGGATTTTTTTAAAGTAGTGTTTGTGAGATATAAACCAATTTGGTTTTTCCTTGGTTTTAATGTTTCACATTGATTCTGGGTGTGAGCTCGTCTTATGAACTGGCTTGCAGCCATGGCACATACATGACCTTCAGCACTTTGTGTCTGTGTAACCACTTCACAAATTGATCCTCCAAGAGAAAAAAATTCCTGGGTCGCAAGTCATTGCTTCATTACCTGGCCACATCTTCCATGTGCCAGGATACAGCAGATGATACTTTCAAATTACAAGTCAACAGTATTTGTATTATTAATATGATTAGTAATAGCCTTAATAGTTCACTTTGATGATAGTTGCTTTCACCCAACTCTCTCAAAACACTTACAGAACCCAATGCAAGATTTAATACACAAGCAGTAATTATTTATCCCTCTAACAGTGTTCTCTCCTGTTGATTTATTACCTTATTGACAACAACACAGATACTGTAGACAGTCCCTTCATTCATTCTGCTAATTAATTTTAATCTATTGTTTGAATATTTGGAGTGTAAGTATTCCTGTCTTGATGACCCAAAACCTGGCTGTGCTATAGGTATGTCTCCTAGTTAATACCCCCTGGGTATCAGTTCCACAGTTTTAAATACCTTGACTCCAAATCTGAACTTCAGCAATTCTAATTGGCCTCCATGTCCACAGAAAAGAAGTGGAAGTTCTTGTGAGTGGGGATTAGGCATGCTTTTGTGTTTGTAGAGCACTGAGTGTAATGGGTCCCTCACAGGATCTCTGGTTGGTACTGTAGTATGAATGTTAAATACTGTTCTTCCCAGTGCTAGACCGGTTTTGGGTAATTAGAAACACAGGGAATGCAGGCTATTTGGATGAGCAGAGAATGAAGCATTTTAAGCACACTCCCGAATTCTTGCTTGTCTTTTTACCACGTATTATGTTGTTAGTCTCTATAACAGGTGATTTGCAGGTTAAATCCCATTTTCTTTCTCTATAGACTAAATTCATCTTTGATATAAGCAGGCACAAGTCCATTAACTTCAATAGAGTTGCGTTCACTCACTCCAACACTGAATCTGTCCCAGTGGGTTTATGCTGTAAATCTATCCCAGAATCAGTGGTTACCGAGACATTGGTTCTGCTCTGAAATTCATTCAGTCTTTTCAAATAAGCCTTTAAAGAAGCCTGGGAATGTTTTCAGCCTCTGCACCAACACATAAGCCTCATTCCAGAACTACTTCTTAGTTTCAGCTGCTTCTTTTCTCCCCTGCCTTATTTCTTCTTTGACTCTCTGCTCCTCTCACATGTTACTATTTGCATCTTCTCCCCTCCTATCTAGGCAAGACTGATAAGCAACACGCTACCTGTAGCCACACCATCCTGCTCTGAGGTGGCCTTGTCAAATTTCATCAGTTAAGAAAGGTTGGGTCTGGTTAGGACAGAAGCCCTTGAAGAAGAGTCACAGGTGAGCACTGGGCTACCACTAGGTGCCATTCTTCCTTCCTAGGCCAGTGCCCTAAGTAACCTTCACCAGTGCTCTAAAATACTGTCCCATGGCACTGCACTGCTCTGCTGATATGGTCATCACTAGATGACAAGAAAATTTAAGGGGAATCCTACCCAAACCATAGAAAATTCTTCTTTTCAGCTGCAATTCATCTGTCAGCTCAACTAAACAGAGTACAGAACATATGGGAGGGTTTAACACTGCTTTGTCTCTGTTGTATTTAATATCACTACTTCTGCAATACATTCCTTCACAGAACAATATGGAAGCTCTCTGGTGTCCAATTTAACACCTATAAATTTGTCTGTGTAATCTCTAACCAAGTGGACAGATAAAATGTTTGTTTTCTATTCCAGTATTCTTGTGTTCTCTTTTGAAATATGGCTCTATGATTAATTCCTTTTTTCCCACTGGTGAGTCCTAGTGTTTGGACTCTCAGTCCTGTGGGTATTTGGAAAGGAACAGACCCTCTCCAGCCTAGCCCAGCCCTGGGCTGTGCCAGAGCTGTTACCAGGTCTGCCCTGGGGCCCAGAGATCTCTGTTCTCCATCATGGTAGGTCTTGGTTCATCTAGGAGAGCCTGTGAATTACTTCAGCTGGTGAACCTGTGCCAGGGCAGTCTTTGGCTCTCTTTTGGACCCTGCCAGTGCCCCAGCCTTCTTTGCACACTGAGTTGGTCACCCAAAGCCAGCTTCCTTAGACAGGGAACAAGTACATACCTTCCTCTGCCTCAGAAGAAAATGGTGGGGAGGAGGAGGATTTGATTTCTTTCTTATGGTGGTATTTTGGCACATTGCTTCCTTTATGTTTCACTACTTTTCTCCCTCCAGGGCAAATGGGAATCTAACCAGTGTTGGCATGGAAAGCATCCAACCACCTATTCCTCTCTGCCATCTCCAAGTCCATGCTTATTCCCAGGAGAAAGCTCAGGAGTGATTAAATAACCAAGCAGCTTTACAAAGATCTCTGCTCTGCAAAGGTGGAATAATCTGTCCAGAGGTTGAAATGCTGCTCCAAGGTTTTCAGGAACAGCCTAAGCTTGTCAGGCTGGCATCACTGCTCCTCAGAGGGGAGCAGTCCAGAGTGGTTTACACTGTGCTGGGTCTGGACAAGACAGAGTTCATCAGACCCAAACATCTCTTTTTGCATGTGGTATTTTTATGTAGTTCACTGAACATGGCTAAAAGGAGAGTTCTCTTCACTTCTGTCCATCTGGGCTAATAAAGGGCAGATGAAAGGGAAGAATTTGCTCAGAAATCATGGCATAGTCTTTGCAAAACAATAAGGAGACTGAAGACCATTTCAAGGCAGAGCATATCAAACATCCAGTTAATAAGGGCCCCAGAGGATCCGAAGGATTTGAGTTCAGGGATGAAGATTATGTAGGCAGTAGTAGCCCTTTAAGGGATCTAGGAAAATTGAGGGTGAGGAGGGGGATGCATTTAATCCCTTCACTCAGTACACGGGAGAATTATACAGCATACAGGCATTGCTAATGCTCAGCATCACATCTTAGGATTGAACATAACTTAGTTCCCAGTCTAGAATTTACCCACCAAACAGAGAGGTTGAAAGGCAACATTAATTACACATCTGTCCAACACGTAGTGAAACTCAGATGTCGGGTGTCATATAAATGTAAAAGGTTGCTATTCTACAGGGTGGTTTCTATACATGTGTAGATTAAACAATGGCTTTGCACAGGACTAAAATCTGCAGTGCTGCTGCTGAAAGGAGTTAATTGTATGGCTGCAATATTATGGACACTGTGGTTTTACTGAGCTCAAAGACAGTGATTCATGGCTACATCCATGCTCTTCGTTGTGAAATATAAATTAAAAATAGTTGTATTATGGTAGGCTACCTGTATTGTTACATTCATAATGGATATCACACATCTGTCCTTGCTCAGTGTTGCAGGCAAAGCATGTTAGAGAAACTATGGCAGTATTTTTCTTTTAGGTGTAACAATCTGTCAGTATCAAATTCTCTTAGTCAGTAGGGAGCATATAGTGTTGATTTACTGAAAATCTGGGATTATGTCTGCTCTGTGGTGAGCATAGATTTAAGAGGGGAGAGATAAGGGGTCTCCAAAAGGTGAAGAAAAACACAAATGAAACCTAGCAAGGAAAAAATAGCTTGACAGCTAAGATGCAGTACAGTCACCATCAAGTCTTCTTGAAGGAAAACCCTTGCTCTCAGGAATGCTCTGAGCACTGCACACTGTACCTTAAACAACCCACTCCATTACCCACTTCACGCCAAGGAGCTGTAAATGTATAAATGAAGCTGTGGTTAAGAAAAAGCCTCAATATTCCTGTGTTCTAATGTAAAAATGCTTTCAGGGATGGACTAGAAACATGAGCCCGCCAATTTTGGGGGCACAAAACAACGCGAGGGGATTTCCTCCATCTTTTATTCCTTTCATGGCACCCCCCTTTAAACAAAGAGTGGGTGACAGCCAGGTTCAGCGAGACAGGCTCTGCAGATACCATGGAAGCAGCAGCAGTTTGACCTCCCCCTCTCTGCTGCTGGTTTGCAGAGACCCTCCTCACCAAGGCCCCACATAGAATGGGCACTGCAGCTCACCTGAGGCTTTGCACTGTGCTGCATCAGGCCACAAAGATTGCAGGGGCTAATTCAGGCCATTTTGTTAAGGGCTGAAAGTCGCAGCCAGCTGAGGAGTAAACGTGCCACAGTTACAGTCCTGTCCTAGTGGAACGGTGCCTCCTCCATCACAAAATACAGTTTGGCACTAATTGGTATCTTTAATGGCAGTCTCAGCAGAGAGCCTGGGAAGGCTTTCCTTCATCCTTGTTCTGGGCCTTCCACGCCAGCTGGGGACACTTTCATTGCTGCTGCCTGCGTTGTAATTGTTCTGGGGATAAGTAAAGGATTTCCAACTCTGGCCTGCCAATCTGTCACCCTTCAATAGCCACAAAGTCACAGAGAAATTAATTTTAAAAAGCCAAATATCACATTAGTAGCCACCACACAAGCAAAATACAAGCAATTAAAAACCACCCTGCAAATGCATTGAGCATCCAGCATGCACATTTCACTTGATTTTATCCCACAAAGAGGGGTGATTCATTTGTGGGGAAGAGAAGAAAAGTAACCCCAAACCCTCTAACTCTTCTCTGGTATCAAACACTACAAAACTTCATGGGATTTATTATATTTTATAAAAAAGAAAAAAAAAAAGAAAGAAAAAAAGGCTCCTTTCCCTTTAAAAAGAGAGGAGCTACTTGGTCTGATGCTGCTGCCTTTATCAGCCATGAAGTTCCCAGCAAGGTGCTGTTAGTGCCTGATTAAACCTCATACCAATCTCTGTCCCCCATGGTAACCCAGAAGACATCCACTGAGAGTGGCAGCTCTTATTCATTTTAATTGCCAAGGATCTCTCTGTGATGGCCAGTTTTCTTGTCTCTCAAGGACTGGAATGGAAATCCATCTGATTACACGAACAATCCGGGTGCTCTGACAGATCTGAAATATGAATATGGAGATGGCATTGTGGTCTGCACTGACTCCTGAAACCCCAATAGTAAATTATGATCTGCCACTAAAACAATTTCAGGGCACAGTACAATTCACATAAAAGCCCATTTTCTGTAATGGAACACAAATTATTAATAAATCAGTCCAGAGGTGGGGAAAAAGTGAAAAAGAGATTTTGTCACTGGCATTCTCATGGAACATCACAAACACAAATGTACATGCACATACAGGCATGCTTCCCTTTCTCTTATACACCTTTTTCTACAGCTTCAAGTGGAGATGATATGCAGAATATAAACAAATCCCCTGGGGCTACCACAGTGTTCCTGGAATTAGCCCCATGTCCTCTTGCTCTAAGCTTAACCTTGTCCCATCCCTTAATCGAACTGACCTCTGACTTATGCAGCTTAATGTGGAGGGATACTTTTATTGTCCAAATAAAACTTGCAGTCCTCAGCCTCACACAGGGAATAGCTCATCTTCCTCCTCCATCCCTCTGACATGTGCTGTCTGGTGTCAGGAGACCCTCTCAAGGAAAGCAGCCCTTCTGGATTTGGCCCAGAGCACCCACTATGTTGAAAGGGAGACCAACTGCCTTTATAAAGTCCTATAAAAGAGGACCTAGCCCAAAACAATGAGCTTTACTGCCAAATCCAGAAGAACAGTGTTTGTCTGAAAGTTAGGCATGGGGTGAGAGAACATATAAATAAAAAAAGTCAAAAGCCAAAGTGGCATCAGAGGTTAGGCAGGAAGTCTGCTAAAGTAAGCCATAATAGCCTAGGGCATCTCCCGAACACTCCCGCACCCCACAACAGCCTGTACAAACACCAAGCCGCTTGGGACGGGCTGAAATCAGCACTGACAGTTCATCAACAACATGCCATTGATCCCAGCCCAGCCTGCTCTCACTGCTCTGCAATGTGCTGACACAGGAGGGGAGGATGTGGCCGCACAGGCACCTGGACATGGCAAACATCCGCTGGCAGAAAGGGAGGCCAGGGAGGGTGCTTTGGCTGGGGCTTGCCAGCAGCTCCAGGCAGCTGACAAAGCAGTGTGGTGACACTGTTAGCATGCGCAGGGCAGGCGGGCGCATTATTATTACCACATATTTCTACTGCAACAGCGCCTGAGGCTTCAGAGGACCTTCGAGTCAGCCAGCTGAACATACACTGTGGAAACCACGTCCACAGGGCTTTAGGTCCTCTTGAAAGACATGGAAAGAGTAGAGGTAATATAATGTGTATAAAGAAGGACAAGGGGGTTTAGTGGGTTTAGAACTGTCTCAGAGGTCAGGAAATGTGGGTTGTAACCCTGGCTTTAGCCCCAGTCTGGTGGATGACCTTTGGTCCCCTGAGTGTTTCCTGTCTGCAAAATGTGAAACTTCCATATGTTTGGCTTTCCCTGGCTATGGCATCAGTTTCCAACTGGAAAATTTGCCTGGGCAGGAAAAAAAAAAAAAAAAAAAAAGAAAAAAGACACTGGAGTTTTGTCAAAAACTTCTGGACATCTGGAAGTCAGGCCTTCACAGCGAGGACATGATCACTGGACATACATGGAAAACACAGCAGTAAAAATACTCTACCAAAAACATCCATCTCCCTGTAATTTCCCTTAGTGGTGCACAACCACCTTATTTTGTTTTGAAAGTCTCAGAGCCCGAGTAAAATCAGGAAAATAAAACAGGAAACATTTGGAGATCTAATGATGCTAAGTGGTAGACAAGAAATCAGCATTTATTCAGCAGGTATGCATTTGAAACACTAAAAAAGTAAAGAATAAGAATAAAAATAACTCCACTATTTGGGCCTTAACTCTCTATCCTCTTTTCTCTCTCCTGGGGGAATTAGTCTAGGCAGGGGTTTCCAAGGGGGATCTGAAGAAGGCTGTTCACCTCAGTAAATCAAGGCAGGGATGATGTTCCCTTATTAGTGCTCAGAGGTAGCATTACAGCCCAGAGGGTTCGAACATCGGGCTGCCATGTTTGCCAACAGCACAGCTATCTAACACTTCATATTTAGGCTGGCTTTTTGCATTTATTAGCAGCATGTGGTACAACCAGTAATTAATTTGGTGATCCTTGGAGCCAGTGCCTGTTATCAGAGTTTTTACATAACAGAGATAACCATGCAATAGTTTTTGAGACACACTGATATGCATTTACCCATCTGTGTTCCTTTCTCTACACAGGAAGGATTCTCCACAAAAGGAAGAGCATTTGGAGTGAGGTTTCAGTGCAGCCAGAAAATAAAGTCTAGGGCAGAAACAGAGATGCACGAATACCTTCTGCACCCAACAGCTTTGGCATTTCATTCTGCTAAGGAACCAGCAGGTTTGGGCATGAGGCCTGCAGAAACCTGTTGCCTTTAGTAGATAATGCTGGTAATAATTGAGAAGAAAGATTTCTGAACCCCTATCACATTTGTTGCCCTAAAGGAAAGAAATAATTTGATTGGTTACTTGTAATTTATTCTTCAAATGTAAAAGAACTAGAAAGGGAGGAAATGTAAATAGTTTTAATAATCAAAGAAAAGACTGAAGTAAGTAGAGTTCACAACCTCCATAATTCATTTAAGATGCATAAATGCCTCAGATTTTCATTAATTAGTATATATGTGTTGTTTTCGTGGAGTACAAGAATTATATTTTTGAACACCAGTGAACCAGTCAAATGAAAACTAAAACATATACATTAGGAATCATGCTCCAAAGGACTCTTTCAGAGAGATTATGGCAGGAAGCAGCTGATTTCAGTTTTTCCATTATTTCACCCTTACATGAGATGGTTACTTCGAGTGCTTGCAACTGATTGAAATGTAGCTGTTTATCACAGACTGGAGGGTGACCACAGAGAATAAAACCTCCTTCTCCACAGTGATGTTTACTGACCTGCAAGGAGCATGTCGGTAGTTTTGGACGTTTCAAATCTGACAGGTGACCAAAGTACAAAAACCGAATTCAACCAAGTATTTGCCTTTTTTTTTAAATAATTTGCCATTTTGCTTTACTGAATAGGAAAAAAAGCAGTTACCATAGTTGTCACTGTGTTTAGCTGAGCACTACCTCTTGAGGTTAAATACTGCATGAGACACAAAAAAAGAATAACTGTGGTAGATGCATTCTCTCTAAAATACAGTTACAGGGTTTTAGTGGGATGGAAAGAAGCTTCTATTATTGCTGCAAATGATGTGCCCGTTTTGTAGTAAATAGGGAACATCAAGTGACAATGTATCAAAGAAGCACTCTGGAGAATTCAAATTTGCCTTTTAATGAAGTGAGACCTTTAGAAACATTTCTCTGTTTCCATGATGACAGTTATATATGCAGCCACCTCCCTCTCCTCCTTCCCTTCCCCTTCCCTTCCCTTCCCTTCCCTTCCCTTCNCCTTCCCTTCCCTTCCCTTCCCTTCCCTTCCCTTTCCGTTCCTCTATAAAAGAAATTAGTGAATCTGTCCAGGGAAAGGCACAGCAGGAGATTTAAGTATGAGACCATCTCCTCAGTAACATGAATCCCTGGAGCTATGGGATAAATTTGAGAAAGAGAGTATTTAGGCTGAATATCAGGAAAATGTTCCTAACAGCTTGGACTGCCTGAGCAGTGGAATTGTCTTCCAGGCAAGGATGGAAACACCAACATTTGACTCACTTGAAATTGGACTGGACAGCGTGTTGGCAAGTGTACTGGGGGTAGAGATCCTGCTCTGGAAGGGAAACAGCCTCTTGGACACCAGATTTCTATGACTCTGTTAAATATTCCAATGTGAAGAATGTGAGGAAAGAAAATATTAGGAATGGCCCAGGGACACAGCTAATCCCACAGACACAACACTTGCACCGACTGCAGTAGAAGTTACGCGCATGTGAGGGACCCAGGTTGGGCCCCAAGTGGGATGAGGGCTTCAGCATCCCAGAGGAGGCCATGGTACAGGCCTGCTACTCACTGTCCCACATGCAGGCAGCAGGGTGCTGGGACACAGGGGAGAGGGGACAAATGGTCCTGGACTCTTGCTGGCAGGGAACAGGAACAACAAGCATTTGTTTGTTGAAACAAACAGTGAGAAAGAAAAGAAACCTGAGCCCTGGCAGCTTCTGCTGCCTCTTTACATCCATGACCAGGTGTCCCTTCTCCTCTCTGTCCTGGCAAAGCACCTCTAAATGCTGTGTCTGTCTTTTTCGCTGCTTTCTGATCCCCTCACAGTGGAGAGACATCACAAAAAGGCATATATTGAAACTCCAAATGTCACTGCACCAAACAAAACCCACTGGTGTTTACCAGGGAGAGGGCTGCCTACAGATACCCCCATATTCCTTCAGTTGGGGCTTGTCTTGGTGTTTGTAGTGGAGCAAACCCAGAGTAGCTGAGGGCAGAATGGAACCTTGACTGTGGTTTTAACTGAGCCCTGATTCCTTTTTTTGTCCCTCCGCATATGGATGTAATATATATTCACAAGGTGCTTTTTTTCCCCTACCATTTATAATATTTTTATTCATTTCCAGTCATGGAGCTTTTCTGGACAAAACAATTATGATCCAAATGTCCTGAGAACAGTCTCCAATGAGGCGGTTTTTCTGAACATGTACAGACAAAGGAAATTATTTCCTTACTGAAAGAAATCACTTCAAAGTGCCCAGACCAGAACCTGCTCCAGCTCAGGTTTCCTTTCTGTGTCACAGCTTGGACAAGAGCTCTCATGGACAGCCATGCTCCTTATGCCTGGTTTGAATTTAAGCAACACTGGGCACAGAGCAATGGGAACTCACAAACCAGCCCAGCCACCTCATTTCTCCTTTCCTCCATCTTTCCCCACAAAATGTCCTTCCTCCTGCAGGGTGTTTTTCATTCTCCAATGTCAGTAAAATTCTGTGTGATGTGCCTCTATCTTTCAGTGCTCCGGGTAGCTCTATTTATCAGCCATTCCGACACAACTGTGTCAATCCAGTGCATCTCCTTTCCTAAAACTCAGCTTGAGTCAGAAACTCTCCCCAGTTAGTCATGATCTTCCTATCACCATCTCTTGTGAAGGTGAGGTGGAGGGCAACAGTTCTCTTGAGGATGAAATGGATTGAGAATGATTTTGCATGACAACTGCTGGGGATCCAATATCTTTCTGTTGGTGTTGCTTACAGAAACAATAATGCCTGGAAAACATCCAATACCTGTGTGTTGGCCCATCTTCAACACATGCCAAATTCTTCTCTTGTGGGACAGCCTGGGCATAGCCCTCATATATTTATGTGTGATCTCCTAGTCAAACTGTGATCTATTTTTGCCAGTCTCCTGAGCATAGTCCCTTTTCCATGTCCTAAATGTCATCTCAAACTATAAGGAGGCTGACTGCTCCAGGAAGGGTCAGATGGCAGGGCCTTTATGCACCTTTCTTTCTGTCCATGCAGAGTGTGGGGCATGGCCCTCACACCATTACCTCACTTTTCGGGGTGTTGGGAGGAGTGTGAGGTTCGTTATTTTGGCAGAAGTAGGTAAGTACCACAGCATGGATGTCTTACTTGTGGGAGAAGAGACCTTATGTCCAAAGAGACATTTTGTGCCTGTGACACCTCTGTCCTTCATCAAGATAATCCTTGATGAGGCTTCTTCCTTCTGTGGATTTGGCATTGCATAACAGCTCCCATCTCCTTTCCATTCAGAGCAATATTGCACAGCACTGCTGTGACTACTGAACTCTGCGGAAGACTCATCCCACTGCTCTCAGCAATGTCCAGGGTACATTGAAAGAGGACAATAAAATCTCCCCCGTC
>VXBQ01011250.1:146738-253220 GCA_013400175.1 Phainopepla nitens | reverse complement strand
AATAAAATCTCCCCCGTCCCTCAAATGGCCTTTGCTTACTGGCAAAATATGAGTTCCAGTATTCAAAGAAAGAATTTGGGACTCTCATGAGCTCCATCATTAGCCTAATTTTGTTTTCACTACTAAAACTTCTCCAACCTGATCCCATGGCTACCTCCTCTGACCTAGTTAAACACCACTTGACTAGGATGTGTCATTGTTTTACAACTCAGAGTACAGAAGAAATCCCAGAGTCCCCTGGCCAGGGCTGTGCTGGCAGTGGTCTGGTTTGAACCTTCAGACCATACCTGGAGCTTGAGTAAACAGCTAATGGTCAACACAATGTCCGACCTGTCCACACTGAGGAGCTGTCTGCTGCCTCATGGCTCCCAGCATTGTGTCACCCATCTCCAGAGGTCAGCACCTACATGCAGACTGGTGGGTCACTGAGACCCTGCTCTCCTTCCCTCCATACCAAACCCAGACTAATATGCCCTCTTTCAGCTCCAGCTCCAGCTCCAGCTCCAACTCCAGCTCAGGCCCTGCCTCTATTCCCAAAGCCCGGTTTTATGCTTCTAAGACAACACAAAATATATGCTCCTACTTTGGCGCAAAAGCCCTGTTTAAAGGAAGCCTTCCAGTTCTTCTGAGGATCCCCAACAGGACAGCCTGCACTCCAGCACTTACTCCTGGTTATACTTTTCGATATTACCTCCATCAAGTCCCTGAAAGGCCCCTGGAAAAACACCTAGAGGAGCTGCCCCAGCCTGATATTATGCCAGTGCTCTGCTCTCTGTGCAGTAGACACGTAGGTGAAATTCAAGGTTATGGTCACTACAGTCAAAGGCCAAGACATTTAAGAACAGCCTCGCTACCTCCAATCTGCTGTACAAACTATTCTTAGCTGGAAGCTGGAGCTGAATGCTCACTGGGCACTCCAGGTTCACACCTCTGGAATATGCCCCTGACAGAAATATGCTTCAGCATGAACTTGGCCGCATTTAGAAGAAGCGGCAAGATACACCTCTTTCCCAGACTTTTCCATCTGTTTAAACTGTGAAATCCTGGGTTCCTCACTGTCTGGTCAGATTAAAAGCTGCTGGCAGTGTGGGAGCATGACAGTTAATTTCTCTTACTTGGAATGATAATTACTCAACGTAATCCCCATAAAACAAACTCATAATCTTCAGTGATGAGTGTGTGTTAAGTGCTCGTAGTAACTGATATAAATAACAAGAGGTCATTAATAATAAAACATGGTCTGGATTACAGCAGTCAACAGTGCACAGGACAGCAGAGCTAGAGTTGATAAAGGAAAGTGGATCATAGCCCTCCACACTCTGCAGGCATGATGTTGTAAGGTTGGAGATACTGTCTGAGTGTCAGCTGGGGATCACCAGAATTCAGCTGTGATTTAATAATAACCCGTGCACTGTCTGTGAAGAAAGAGGTGAAATAAAGACTGGTTATGGTAGATGCAGAATGCTCCTGCACAAGCCAGCTAAACTTTGTTGAGTGCTTTACAGGCCACTTGAATCCACTAGGATTGCTACCATGTGTACTGCTGGGAGAGGTCTATCTTTACCTATGCTGCACCATTTCAGATTCCTCCATCTTAGGAGCTGCCAAGTGGATCTAGCTGTTCTGCACTAGACATTTCTCTGTCTCCTCGGTCTCCACTTGGGCTCTTGGACCAAGATTATCTGGACTAGACAATTTATCTGGACTCTTGGGAAAATGTCTTTGTCCTCCAGGTTAGTGTCTCTTCCCAGACACTGAAGTAAATGTGGTAACAGGATGGACTTGGCGATGCTCTTTACTGCAAAAATTCTAACTAGGTCTGTGAGCTCTTCCCCAGCTGAATTCCCAGCAGCCATTTCCTCACATCATGCCAAGATTGCATGAAGGTTGAGACCAAGAAGACACAAGAATGGACACCTCTGTGGGAAGCTGACATAGTTTTGCTAGTATAGTTCACTGGGAGCTGGATTGATGTTCCTGATGTACCAAATAGAACTGAAATTTGGAGTTCTTGCTAAAATTAAAAATAAGTGGCTACATTTGTACAACTTATATATGAGGGATTGAGATACATAGCAAAGTTTAGCTATCACTTCACTTTCCTGTTTATATTCATGGATTGCTGTTTTTCTAGGCTCAGGTCTGGTTTTGCTGATGAGCTAAAATATATCCTTCTTAAACCCCAGTGGAGCAGCATTTAGTAAGTTCTTTCTTTAAATAATATTTCAGCCAGGGGATTAACTCCTATTTGCACATACAGCTAACCTGGAGGAAAGGCTTGGTGAGCAAAAAACCCTGGAGGGAGAGGACATATTTGCAGCAGCAAAGACTGTTTCCACTCCTGCTGAGGTGGGGAGAAATCCCTGCCAGCTGCAATGGGAGGCAGAACAGACCCATCTCCAAATCATGTAAAAAATTATCTGAGAGCATTATCAATTGATTACTGCTCATAGGAGGGGGAATGGTCAAAATGACTGTGTCTGTAAGGGTACTGCCCCCACAGAGAACTGCGTGCAGCTCTGCAGTTCGCCTAGTTATGCTCCAAGCAGCTCCGTGCCTCAGGCACACCCTCCCTGCCTTCAGAAGCACGGAAAGTGTGATGAGACCATGTCTGCTTCCATGTCCCCTGGAATAATGTCCCCTGCTTGCCCACTCACGTGCTGGCAGGTTTTTGCAGACCTGCAGCGGAGTACCACTCTTTTCTCACCAGCAGTCTGGATTGTAAACCCCAGAGAAGACATTGCTCCTACAAAGAAGCTGAAAACACTAGACTTATGACTTGTCTGTCTGCAGGGTCCCAAGGGAACTTAGGGGAACTGGGGTGCAAGGGATCCTGCTCTTGCACTTGGGAAACCTCACAGGACTGGACTTTGTCTAGCCCAAACATAGGATTTCAGCTCTTCCCCTGAAAAGAGCAGTATCATAAGCATATGGTTAATGACTCATCCCAAGTGGAAAAACAGCGTTTGTTATATTTTATGAAAATTTTATACATCTAAGGTACTGTACATCTGTTGCTATTTAGGCTGACATGTATGTAGAGATTGGCAGAACAACTTCTCTGTAGGGATGACTGAACTCCAAACCAAACCACAGAACTTTCAAACACTCAGCCTGCTTCTTGAAGGGGAATGAAGAGAAAAAAAATAACAGAATGTTTTTCTGCTCTGTTGAAATGCTGCCTGACTGAGCAATATACAAGGAAGACACTCTTCAGTTCTGTCTAATCCACAATAGAAGAGGGGCTTGTTTATGGAGAGGAGCCTTTCTTCACAACACTGCAAATCGCAAGCAAACTTGTCTCTGTGCCAAAACTTTCCCCAGGTTGCTCATGAAAGGGTCAGAAAGTTCAACTCCTTGTCTGACTCCTGCTCCTCCTCCCTGTTTCCTTTCTTGTAAAACCCTCCCTTAGACCTGGTCCTGTCTCCCTCCTCTCTGGCAGCGACCCTTTCTCACGGCAGGGCTAAGGACTCTCCTTGAGCTGTTCATACATTTTTCTGGCAGCAGCAGCATCTGGGTGGCAAGAAGGCAGGGAGCCTTACTGGTTAGCCTGGAAGTCTTCTGGGGTTTCTTGGGAAGGCACTAAATGAGTGGACTTCCACGGAAAGTCATGTTTTCCACTCTGCATCTGTGAATATTTCTAAGGTCTCTGGTGCAAAATCCCCTGGGGCAGAGGACTAAGTGGTGAAAACAACTGAGGACATGTCTGTACGGTCCAACTCGCTCCTCTCCAGAGAGGAAGATGGAGCAAGCTGTAAAGAACTGCTTGCTCAAACATCTCTTATTTATTAGCCATGTCAGCCCAGCTCTGCCAGGATAATTACTCTGGGCACAACAGCTATCCTGTGCCCGGCTCCCAAACTAGCACAGTCCGTGTCTGCTCAGGGATCCTTCAGCTGTAATCTGTTTCTAATCTAATCCCCAGAGCACAGGGCCTGGAAAATAAAGTTCTCTGCCTCCAGCCATGCTGTGAGGCTCCCTGCTGTCTCGCTACATGTGTCTGGGACAAATTAACATGAGAACCTAAGAAAGGCCATACTGGATCAGACCAAAACGCTGTACAACACAGTGTCATTTTTCTGCCAGTAGCCAAAAGTAGAAGCTCACAAAAGCATATAAAATGATACCTCCACCAAGTGCTCTTCCAAACTCCAGCCATTAGTGGCACAGGACTTCCGGGACCAGGACTTTCCACAGATTTATGGATCTTCAATGCATTTGTCTGCCATGAAATAGCACGGTCTCCCCAGGAAACCATGTGGGCATTTCAAATTTGCCACATTTTGGAGCAAGAAGTCCTACAGCTCTTCCTGTGGCTTGTTTCTTCTTCCTCCTAGTTTCCTTTGATACTTTCCACTCACGCTTCTGAGAAGGATCATTTCATGCTCAGAAGTCAATCTGTGCCCAGAAAACATATATGACAGCAGGCTGACTGGTCAAGAGACAGCATTGCCAATTGAAAGTGGTGTTTAAGACTGGCCGTTTATTGATGATAGTTTTCCAAATAAGACAGTGGTTTGGTTTGGTGCAGTTTGGATGGCAGAATCAGCAGGAGAGCTTCAGTGGTTAATTCAGTCACAGTGCATTTAAGCCAAATAAGTGGAAAGGATAGGACAGTATGAGCTTGGCAAGACAGCATACTGGCAAGAGTGGGGAGGTCCCATGAGGGACAAGGACATGGGAGTAGGGTGGACTCCCTGGAGGAGTGGGAGCACAAAGGTATGGGTGCTCTATAGGAGCAGCTGAGGTGGCTTAGTTTCTAGCCGTAAGGAGCAAGGAGGATATCAAGGTGAATGAGACTTTGAAAACTCTTGGTGAATGAGAAAAAACATGCTAGGAGCTCTCTTGAGAATAAGAGCAGATGCCAGAGGAGTCTGTGGTTTGTTTAAGTGTTGGACCTTAGCCTCCACACAGTGCCTTGTTTTATCCCAATTCATATGGAAGCAGGTTCTGAAAATCTTGGAGTTGGTGGAGCCCTATCTAGGTAGGTGAGGACTGGGTCAGGAGACCAGAGAAGCTGACACAGTGGTGCTGATGAGAGAATTCATTCAAGCCAGTGCTCTGAAACACGGCAGCTTCTTCTTGAATAGAAGGGTTTTTATAATTACTGAACAAAAAGGTAACAGGGGAAAGGTAGAAAATAAACTGGGGGTGCTTTTTCCTGCCAATCTGCAGTGCAAAGCCCTGCAACGAGATGAATGGCACACATCCCTGTGTAGGGTGAACCCAAAAGTCTGATAATCAGTCAGGGTAAATAACTGTCCTCTCCCCCTGTTCCTTGGTTTTAACCTATATGAGGTAGGATTGGGTGTCCCTGCCATGAGTTTTCTTTATGGAACGGACCAGAATCCAATAACATAAAGGCCAAGCATATATTTTGGCTGCCCTTAGGGCTCATTCTGGCCATCAGCTTGCCTCAAAAACAGTGTGGGGGCTCTTGGAGATGGCAGATAGGATTGGGTTTTGACTGATACTGTGAGGTTCTGTCAGGAATGCTCAGAGAAAAAGCACAAAAATGGTGGTAGCCACTCTCAGTGCTATACCACACTATCTGATGAAAGTGCAGATACTGCAGCAGCCAAGGAATGCTCTTGTTTCTGGCCTGTGTCAGTACTGGGTTTGCACTGGCTCCTAGCTTGAGACAACTAAGTGTTGCACACTTTCTTGACTTCAGTCCAAAAGAATGGCATCTTACAGGCATTTATCTTTTCTAAAATTACCTTCTTCATTTTTTAATCAAAAACAAATTTATTTACCCAGATTACTTCTTTACAAATGCTTTGGTGCTCTTTTAGCAGCATATATCCACTATGATAATAACCTAGTTTCTATACAGAAATAGCTTTGTCTGAAGCTTTCTGGCCAACAAAACAAGCAGGATAACTTTGTCGTCTCCACCCAGTACATAGTAGACATACAACAGTGTTATGCAATTTGACATGGCTGGCTGCTCCATCAGCAAAGACAAAAGCCAGAAAGATATTTCTGCTGCTGTTGCTGGAGATTATACCACTGTAGGATGTAGGAGTACCAACAACATTGTGTAAAGACAGATTTCTGCTTAAGTGGTCTGTGGACTTACTTCTCTGCTAAAGACTCTTTGGTATCTCTCATAAAAGCCCGTCATTTACACTTCATCTCAGACAGACTCTCTCCCAGATGTCAGTTTGGCATATCTGAAATGAAGAACACCCATCCCTGAAGAGCAGTGGTTTTATAGGCTTGAATACACTTTGAAATATAACAAATTATCTTTCTTCTTAGGCTTAACAGCAGGCATAGTCTACCAAATCCTTTTAAGTAATCAGTTGTGCCTCAGAATCTGAGAAGTATTTGGGAAGCAAGTTTCTTGTTATTAACCCTTTCAGTAAACTCAAGTCTGCTTGTTGCCTCCCAAAGTGGCTTGTAGGAAATCAAAGAACAGTATGAAAAGAAAGAACACAGAACACACCAGTCAGTGTCAGCAGTATTGCTGTTGTTACCTTTGGTGATGGCTCCACTGTATAGAATTATTAGACAATTCAAATTACTACTGAAATATTTTAATACTATGCCTTTGCATCTGAAACTGATAAAAATCTTGAGTGGAGTGGTTCAAGAATGCATTCACATGAACAAAATAATGGAAAATATATTTAGCAGACACATGAATAATGCAACTCCATTCTTGGAAGGATTATGAAACTGTAATTTCTGCATTTTTTTGACTAAAATTTGGCTTTAGTGAAGCTAATGGCTAATCTCAGTCTTGGCCTTCTTCAACAGTATGAAAATGATAACAATTCCTGCTTTTCAATATTAAAAATAACAAATGGAAAGCTGTTTGCAGTGGACAAAAAGCTGCCAATATAGTTTCTAATTTAGCAAGTGATTAAGAAGTGTAGCTATAGATCATCAAAACAGTGAGATATGTCATGAAGGGCAAGCATATAAGTAAACTAACCTGCTCAGCCAGGGTCTAAAGAAATTTCGGACATCTAGGATATGGAGAAGTTAATTATACATTAAAAGGGAAATTAATTATCCCCTTTAAAGGGAAATTATCTTTCCTGTAGTGTTGGGGTAGATTATTAGCGTAATCCACTGTAGCACATGAATGTCCCTATTTACACTGTGTTTGAGGTGAGAGCTTTGTAGCCTTGTTCTTTTCTAGAAAGCAACCTCTATAAGAGTGTTTCTGACACCAGGAACGCTGCCTAAACCTGCCTCACTAGATGTCTCGATGAAAGCCTTCCTAAAATTGTATTTTCTCCTCTTAGTTGTCTTTTGCTTTTTATTTGACTCTAAGGGTAAATTTGATTATTGAGATATGTGAATTTGCTAGAACATTGTGGAATACAAAGTGGCATTATGTCCCATGATTAAATCTAATGCTGACCTGTTTGCCTCAGATTAGCTCAGTTTTCACTTCATCTGGTCCAAATTATGGCTTTATCTTTGTCTTGCAGTTTCCTAACTCACAGACAACAAAATTGAGAGAAAAATACGCCATTATCCCATGTTTCCACAGGATTGTGATAGCCAGCTCCACTGAAAACAGACTTCCTGGTTTAGCTAGGTACATCTTCCTGTTCTTCAAAATAACCCAGAAATTGTAGAACTCGCTCCTCAGTTCCTTCCTCCTTGTCCACAGATACTACGTATTTCCTCCTTCTGCTTCTGTCAAAGTGCTGGTTACCACTGCAGTTGAAGTCCCATTGGCCACATCCTCAGAGTCTCTTTTTCTTTTCCTCCATCGTTCTGTTGTTTCTTCTTGCTCACTGGTGTGGGCTTGAGATTTCATGGGCATCTCTTCTTTCTTAGCTGATTCCTGAAACAGTCCTTACTTTTTTTGTGTACTCAATAGTCACAGCTAAGAAAAACAACCACTGCAGCCATGTGTCTTCAGAAAAGCCTCCTTTTTTAATCCTTTTATCTTTTCTCCTAGAACTGTGATATCTCTTGAAACCTCTTCTGTCTTTCCAGATGCATTTCCAAAAGTAATAGGGACATTTTTTAACTTCATTTGTTCCTTTCTTTTTCACATCTGAATACTTTTGCTCCCGTTTGTAAGATGGGAGAGCAAAAGATCAGATCTTTGCTATTTTAGACTGTAGTTCCACAGTCATGACCTATTTATCCTTCCAGCTCTTGCCAAGATTACCAAAACCACTCATGTTCAACTAGTGGGCTCTTTCTTCCTTGGCAATACATGATCTGAGTCACTGATCCAGGGAAAGAGTACTATTACCACTGGAGAGCACTCTTATACAGCTACAAAAACTGATTTATGTCCATCAGCTCCCTACTTTATCCCATTTTCTTCATTGTCTAAAACATCTGGCAGATATTTTAAGTGTTTGACCACCACTGGTCATTAGAAGAGCTGGAGGAAGTTTTTTGGATGTTCTTCAGAAGACTGGATCCTGTTACGCTGCCTTCTGTGTTCACTTCCTTTATGTGCTTGTGGGATGACAGCACGGAGTTTGCCACTGGAGGTGGTCTGAAAGCTGAGGGAAACCTTGAAAGCTTTGCTTCCTGCCCCCTTAACTCATACTGTAAAGGGACCTGTGCTTTGTGGAGTCTAAGAAGTCATTTTACCAACTGTAGTCATTGCAAAAACTCATTTCCATAATTTTCTCCAATTGTTGATACTTTTTAATAAGAGAGGAGCTGTTCTGGGGTTAAGTGGTTTACCAGCAACCAGTGACAGCTTTCCTGAAATTTACCCAATTAATAGTTGGGTGGGTGACTCCAGGCTGGGATTTCAGGGGCATTTATAATGCAATTGCAGCTGATAATGCTCTTGACTATCATGGGATCATTGCAGCTGCAGGTAGCTATCACATGCTCCCAAAGCATCTTCAGGCTGAACCTGCCCCACTTCCACAGGAAGTGCTCCAACCCTGGCTGTCCTGGTGTCATCCACTGATCCCACTCCAGTTCAACATCTTTCTTGAACTAGGGTGGGGGGCAAAACTGAGCACAGTATTTCAGTTGTGGTCCCACAAGTGCCAAGTAAAGGGGAGTAATCACTTCCACTGACGCCCTACCTCTGCTCCTATGAGCACAGCCAAGGATGTTGCCTGCCTGCCCTGTTGTCAGTGGAATCCACAGTGGATTGTGGATTCATGCTTCACCTAAAGTCCACCAGGACCCCCAGGCCCTTTGTACCAGAGCTGCTCCCCAGGCAGCCAGTACCCAGACTCCTTTGCTATCTTGAGTATGTCTGTGGTGCTCTGGAAGATTATTTTAGTAACTCGCTTGAACTAGCTTGGCTTGGAATTCCCTGGACTTGATGTAACATCCTGCAAAATACCCAAAGAAAATTTAGACTACTCTAATGGGCTATTTTGTACCATCAGTCGAAAACAGGAACCATCCGGAATGGGGATCAAGTCTTGTGAAGGTATATTTCTAATGGCAGAACCCTTTATCACTCTAGATGTTTCCTGAAAAATTATTGCAATCTGGCTTGACTATGAATCAGCAGTCATTAAATCTTACATTGTGAGTACAAGAGGCCAGATAATACATTTTGCCAAGGTCTCTCCAGTACTTGCTGGAATGCGATGGCTCTTTAGGCTCTTTTGAGTGATGCATGTCACATACTGCACATAAAAAAATGTATGAGCACTCTATGTGATCATACCAGGCCTCTGAAGATTTCTTTGGCTCTTCAGTTGCTTAGCTCAGATTCACAAGTGGGACACAGTGCTTCGTTCTTCAGCTTGCATGGAAATGCTGACTCGTTTAATTTAAGAATTATTAGTGGGATTTTTAGAAGGGCCTTAAGTGACTTATGAACATAAGCCCCATTGAAAGTCGAATCCTACTTTCCATAAATATCAACCGTATTTCTTCTGGTAAAATGTTTCTGGCTCAAGGGCCTCCTGCCAAAAACAACCTGTCTCCATTTCTAGACAACTTTCACCCTGCATTTTTGATATGTGCAACGTCCCCACGGAGCACAGCGTTGCAGGTCAGGAAATGAGTGTGGAACAAAAGAAGCGTAGGAAGCGCTGTCGACTATGTATCTGACCTGGGAGACAAGACATGGTGTGGCTGCGGCTGGGCTGTGAGAGCTGCAGCCTCCCTGGGACTCCAGCCAGGAAATTGCACAAAGCCCCGAGTGAGAGACCCTCACCATTTTTTTTTTTCTTCATGCTGACAGATGTCCCTCTCTAACAACCTGTCATGCTACAGAGAAGTTACAGAAGTGACAAAAAATGTCAGTCGGCGATTATGGCTGTTTCTCTGACTCATTTGCATTGTCTGTTTGCAGACAGAAAATAGGTGAGCTGCTTAGGCACAGGCTGTGGGCAGTAAGAGGCTGGGGACAAAGAAGCCTGCAGCTGGAAAACACAGGAGGAGGCAGGAAGTCGTGTCCTCTTCCTTTCCTCTCGCCCCTGCCTATACTGGCAGTACACTGCCTATACTTCACTCTAACAGCTGATTCTTCCCCTTCCATGCATGACTTGTGAAATATCTCATTGACCGTGGCAGCTGGAGATTTCCAGAGTGATTTGAATACCCAGACCAAATACCTGGTCAATTCAGGTTCTTTTCCACAAACAGAAATTCAGGACAAAGAGATGTGGGGAGCTTTCTAAAGGGAAAAATTTTACTGTGACACCACCTAGAAAACCAAGTATTTGCTAATGTCCTTTTGTGTTCAGGGTGTCATCAGCATGTGAATTTTAGCATGGCCATCTTTGGGCTACTGAGCCTTTGACAGGGAAGCATTTGCTGCACTGTTGCAGTACCTCCCATCTTTAAAACAGATGGATATCACTTCTGAGGCACTTTTAATGTTACTTCAGGTTGGATTCCTCCAATACTGAGAGACTACAAATGCTTTAAAAAAAAATATTGGTCCATGACCTGAAATGTATATAAAGACAAGAAGTCTTTTGACATACAACTAATAACAAAGAATGAGCAAAACTGCCTCACGGTGGGTAATGTATAAAATATGTATAGAACACTGGTTAAAAAGGGGTCAGTTTTGGGGACAGTGTGGGCTATCTAGGCCTGTGAATACAGGAGATCTTACAGGAGATATCAGCTTGGCTGCAAGCTCTGGCCTTCTCATCATTCGGCTGAGGCTCTGGCTGAAGGATGCCACAGCTCCCCCCTCTCCTGGTGATCCAAGTCCTCTTACAGCAAAAATAAGGGGTGAAAGAGAGAAAACGAGATAAGCCCTGACCATTACCTGAAGACTGAGTTTGGATCTCCCAACCCAGGAGCTCACCTGTACCTCTGGTCACATGGTATAGATTGACCCTATGGGATCTGTTCCCACCTTCTTAGATGGAATTCAGCAGACTAGAAAATATTGCTGAATGACACATTTCTGGTAAGCATAGGCTCATTCTCTGCTCTGTAAAAGAAGAAAAGGAAGATTTAAGAGAGAAATAATGGAAAAAAAATATACCTTTCTTGGTTTGTATTTTATTTTTGGAGAAGCAGACTACTACATTTCTGCTGTACTTTCTTAACAGATACCAGGAGAATTTTCAAAGGTTATTTTTGGAGCCATTAGATCTCATTCTTTCCTGGAGCCCTAGCCAGGTCAACAACACTAAGGTACTATTTGTACCCAATGAACTCTGTTCTCAACCTCTGTGTCCTGTGGAGCAGGCACTGATGCTTGAAAGAAGTCTAGCAGGGTTTATTTTGGGGTCCAGCTTGTTTCCTTGAGTCCCCTTGGAAAGTGACCATGGCAATTAGAAATATTAATTGAGCTGCACAGAAACTCAGCCAGAAACTTGTGCTCTCCTTCAGGGAGCAGCCACGGAGACCTGGATGCCAGCTGAGGTCTGTGAGGTTTAGCAGGCTGCTAAACGCAAGGACAGGAGCCAGCTCTGTGCTGGGGACACCAGCCATGCTGCTGCTGGCTTATGGCTTGTAATGCTGATGTGACACGGCATCCTCACGTGTGTGCTCCTCCATGCCGGGCCGGGGTGCCTAAGTGCTCACACGTGCTGCTTCCAGGTTGGGTCTGTGCTGATTCCCAGCCTGAGAAGTGTCTAATGTAAGTGAAATGCATGCTTGCAAGAGTGATGCTGAAATCCTAGCCCTGCTGGCCAAACCAGCTCTCCAACTTCTTGTACAGCCACTGGCACAAAGAAGGGCAGGAGGAGCCAAGATCTCACTTTTTTCATCTCTAAGAGCTTTGGTTTTAAACCTGTAACCTGGGGGAGGAATATGCAAGCTGTTCCCTCTTGTGCTCTATATTTTTAATATATAGTGGGAGATTCAGTAAGCCATTACTTTCTTCTTCCCCTCCTGTGTGATTAATTTTGTAAAGGAGTCTGCCTATGACAGAAATAGTGACAAACACAAACAGCTCCTCACCTGCTTTCCAAATGTGCCTTTGGGGCCAGCCCTTGAACCATTCCATCACGCTGATGAAGAGTCTCACAAGCAGCTTCTACCACCCTTGGAGGGCAGGAAGCCCCTGCCTCACTGTGGTGCATAGAGGTGGAAGCTGGAGCAAAAAAAAATGGTACACAAGTGATACCACCTGACTGGCAGCTAAAAGAACAGATGCTCGGCTTCACATACTCAAGGGATGCCCACTTCCATGCTGTTAGGAGTATCTCCCTATCAGTGGCTGGTGGGATAGTGACACAAGCACAAAAGGCAGTCACTCTCTGACTATATTTTACTTTTCTGTAGCTACAGCCTTAAAAAGTCTGAAAAAGGTTTTCCACACTACATTAATTATGCTTCAGCCTAGATTGACCCTCATGAAGTAGTCTTCTAGTTGTCCCTGTTCAAAAAATCATATTGTATTTAAAACTGGCATTGGCTAAAATCATTATGTGTAAATGGTTTAGACAAAAGCAGATTACACAGATGATTGAATTTTAGCATACACCAAAACACAAGTGTTTTGAAGGATTCAGGGTGCTTAGTGACGGGGACTAGTTAACACAAGTAGCTGAAGAGATAAAGACAGAACTATAAACTTAAGGAAAGCGAGTGAGCTCACCGAAGGTGATTCTTAATGGTTTCTCAGGTTTCATATCATGCCTCCTGGATATCCTGTTCCATATGCTGTTTTGCTAAATGGGGCACAGAAAAAGGAAGTGTACGTCTTCTCAGTGGCCACTTCACACGTAGTGCCTTCCATTTCTACTCAGTCTGAAGCAGAGTCCCTTGTCCACACATGGGCCTTCCAAATTTCCATGAGGGAAGAACTACTTTTGGTTTGACACAGCCTCTTTTTGCAGGGTGCCACCTTGCTGTCCCGGCTGCATGAGTGACCCTCACTCACTCTAGACCTGGATGCTGCAGAAGAAGCAGCTCTGCCATGTCCAAGCCGCTAAAGGTGGTATGAACCTGCACATGCAGCTGTTTTCCTGATGTCATAATGCTTTAAAACAGAACAACAACCATATGTGAAAGCCCTGCCTTCTGCATTCATCAACCAACCCTGAACATTCCCTAGGTATTATGGGTATTCTGCTACCAAAATCTGAGCACTGAGAATCCTAACCTCATGGCTTTTTCTGCCTTCTCTCTGCCCTCACATTAGAGGTGGTGGTGTCTTTAAAACACAAAAACAGTGGTTTTCTTATTTCTTGTTCAGCCTTTGAGGAGAGATAGCCTGAAATGGAATATATCCTGATCCATCAGTGATGAACGACATGGATCTGTTTATACAGATGTTTATACACTGTTAATTAATTATAATTATTTATTGTTCCAAATTCCAAAGCATCTTGCAGCATTGCAGAGATCTGCTAAATAATCAGTGTTCTACAGAGATGCTGTGATCATTGGTTTCTAACGTATAGGTGAGACCCAGCATGAACTTATACCAAAGAGATTCTCTGCAAAAAAGCGAAACATGAAATTGAGTTTGTCCTTAACAGCCCATTTCAGCCTCCACTACCGCTGTAGCATAGGTGCCCTTAGTGTGATGTGATGGAAGAGGAATTTTAGCATGACACGTGGCAGATGGGTCAGAGAAGGGACATTTTGCACATCTTGTTCACCTGCAGTCTCCCAACTCATTCAACTCCCTCTTGCCTCTAGCAAATGTTATTTCCTTTAGCTCCATTGTGTGGGTACTGACAAAATGCAGGCCTACAGCAATGGTTTTTCAACTTGGGGAAATAGGGAAGCCTGAATTAAGTCTTCCCTGTTGATGTTTGCACTGTGATCTGTTTGTTTTGATTTATTTTTACGCAGCTTACAGCTCTGTTAATTCAGTCACATTTACTTCTCCTGCTCACCTTCAAGCTCACTGTTATCAGATTCTTGCTTGCTTACCATCCCTGTGCCACCATCAGGGACATGCAGCTCATTCTTTGCTTCTCTACATTAAAAGCACTTTGTAGGATTTGCTTTTGCTGTTCAGATCCTTGCATCTTCATGGAGCTGCTGCTGCTGTTCTGCTTTCATATAGGCAACCATATCCTTGATATTTTATTTTATTTTAAATTTCATCTGATAATCCAATCGACTATTTCAACTCAAAATCATAGGGATTGGCCTAGAAACTATACTTTCTTTTTTCTGGGATCAGGAGGATGTGAGAACAGTGGTAGTTTGGCTAAAAGAAGGGTTCATGCATCCCTCTGTCCCACAAGTGGCTGATGGCTTTTGCCAGCTCATCGCCCTCCTTAGCAAGTTGATACTCTCATATTTAGTACTTGATCACTTTGTTCCATGAATTTTCCTAATGATTTTTTTTTTAATCTATGTAGCCTTTTAGCTTCATCTGTGTCATAAGGAGTTGCCCAGTGTAGCCAAATTTAGGGTGAAGAAGTACCATCTTTTGTTTGTGTTGAACCTTTCAGCATATTGCTCTTTCACCAATGTGCTATTAGTGCTGTGCTTTATCACTTGTGCCTCTATAAGCTAAGAAAAACAACTCCATATATTTTATTGTTTTGGAACAAAACATGTAGTTTTGTAAGTAAAAATAAAGTGGTTCATAATGAATATGACATAAAGTGTAAATCGCAAATCAGAGCTGACAATTGAATGCCTGAAAATCCGATGCTGCAATTTTTCCCCTTTCTTTAAGACCTTTGAAGAAATCATTTGGGGCTCACAACATCTGAAAGTGCTTAGGTGAAAGTGGCATGAAGAGGTGTGATCAAAGCCATTTTCATAGCAGACATAAAAATCATAGCATATCTGATTTAAAACAGGGTAAGCAAAACCTAACCTGCCTGCTGGAGAAGATTCCATTGAAACTAGTTTTAGCTATCATGAGGCTCAAGTAGCATGTTTGGGACGCTGGAGATTTGGATCTGAAGCGAACCCTCACCAACAGGCATTTAAATACGCTAGAGACTCTGAGTCTTGCAATGTTATGATGTTATGTATATGAAGAAAACTCACTTTAAATTATGCAGTCTGATGTTAGGATGAAGTTAAATTGCATACGAAATAATAATTTTCCTTATCAGTTAAAAAATCACCCCGCATTTTAAAAAGCTGTTCGTAGGCATCTCGCAATGTAGGTTAAAAGAGAAGAAAAAAAACCCAACTTTTTAGCAAGGTAAAAAATAATGTGTTTAGCTTCAGGCACTATTTGAACTGCCTCTTTTCTGAGAAGGGAACACAGATGTGTGTGATTCTGGATTTAGTTCCAAGCCAATACTCTTAATTAACTTCAAATTGTTTAAATATATAACATCTTAGTGCAGGATGCAGCATCCTGGGGGCGCACTGGGCTGCACGCAGGTGTCAGTTGTTCCAAAAGTTCACCTGCAGCACCCCAAATCACTGCAAGGGACAAACATATCTGCTTCATAATGGCAAATTACTTCAATGTGTGCCTGTTCTTTGGGCATGAAAAAAGGCCAGAAGGGTGTTCACACTGAGAGGAATGCTTGGGATAAGAAATGGAAATATTGGTTAAAGCCTGAAGATCACATTTTGCCATTGCTTTCAAATCTCTCTAGGAATGACTGGGAGAAAGAAAAGGTCCTTAGGAAAGACAGAGGTATTCTGGAAGATGGAAACTGGTCCTAGATTGTAACTCTCAAGAATAAACAGTAGGCAATGAGCAAGTAGGGACAATGTGTTTGGTTGGGCCAAGAGATGGATTCTAGAGATCCACAAAAATGAAACAGAAAAAAGAATTTTCAGTGAGTTTAAATTCACTTTATGTGGTTTGTTCCATCAATGAAAAAGATTCAGTTGTTCACAAGTCAAAAGGGAGTTGGCCCCAGCTAAGGCTGTCTCCCTCAGCTCCCAGGGTGTAGATGTCATTTGTTCTTGCTGATTGTATGTTGCACAGATCCTGTGGGCAGCAGCACCAAAAACAGGCCTGGGGGAAGTTAATATTTCTGTCCATTGTGTCAGGTGTGAAGAGTGTGCATCAAGCAGCATCCAGAGCTTCCAGCTGAGCACCCAGGGTAAAGAAAAATGTTATGCTGCTCCTCACTCTACAGTTGATGTCCCCCTTATGTACCCTCTGAGGTCCTGAGGAAACTTAGGTGCATAAGCTTGTAAGTGAGAGGTCCTTATCTTGTGCACAGCCCGTTGCAAAGAAATCTTCTGATCTATTGAATTTGTGACTTTAATATTGTTTTTTTTTTTTGCAATCCATACATTTGTATACACATGCAAGCATATACAAGCTTTTTGTACCATATTTTCCCCCTGTGTTTCACTGGTAAGATACCACTGTAACTTCAATAACTTCAGGAGACTTGCTCAGAGCTAAAAGTACTGTAAATGAGTGGATAATCAAGTCTGCAGTGTCACCTCCCCCACCCCCACCAGTTTCTGGGCTACATGCAGGCAGTGTCCTGAGGATGTATCTGTGCTGGGACCCACGCCGTGAGGGGATCCCTGAGCAAGCAGCCAGAGAGCAAGCTCTGGATGGCTGTGTCAGTGTGCTATGATGCTATTAATTAGTCCTGAGTTAATTAGCCCTTGCAAGAGGCAGTGTTAACCTGGCTGTATGGCTTTGGGGACCTGTGTAGTGTCTCTGCATGGGATTGTGCCATGTCATGCCTTGAGGATGTACCATCCCTTTCTGAGGCAAAGCAAGATCTGCCACACTTTGCTCCTGTGTCACACAGGTGGGATTTTGGTAGGAAAGATGGTCTGTGTTGCTCAGAGGAGCAGTGAGGAAGGCCACAGAATGAAAGGAAAAGGTTGTGGCAAAGGTCTGTAGAGTGGGCCTGAGTCACAGGGGGAATTTGAAAAAGGTAAGAAGCAGGTTGATTATTTTCTGTAATGGGATTAAATGAAACAGACGCAAAGCAAAAAAATGAAGCATTTTTTCATGGATAGTTAATGGCTAGTTAAGAAATCAAACTCCCTGTGCCAATATTTTGTGTGTTTTGGACATTTATACAGGCTCAAAAAGCTAATTAGACAAATTAAGGAAAAAGCCACCCAAAGCTGTCAAATTTCAACACTCTCTTTAGGCTAAGGAAGTCTTGGGGCAGCAGCCACTTGAGGCAGGGAACTGCATCAAAGACAAGTCACTGCCCCATTTCCCTAGTCTTGCATTTTTTCCCCCTGCTGCTGGCCAGTGGTACTGCCAGCCCTGGCTCAGAGAAGAGTAGAGCTCTTCCCAGGTGTCACTGCCATATTTGTAACAAATCTCATGGGGGTTCCCCAAGCTCCAAGGAGCTTCTTGTGGTTAACCTAAAACAACATGCCTCCTTTAGAAGTGTTCAGCCAGTAGGCATGTCCTCAGAAGAGGAAGAATCAGAATCATAGAATTGCAGAAAGTCCTGGGCTGAAAGGGACTTTAGGGATCATTTGGTTTCAACCACCCCAAGATTAGGACCAGAGAAAAAATAATAATGCAAAATCATGTCAGTTTTTCCATGCAGGGTTTTACCCATACTGCAGAAAAAATGCATGCCACCAGCTCATGACTTATCCTGAGAAAAATGACAACATAGCCCACAAAGAGCATAGAAAGAATATGTTGCTTGGATAAAATTTTAGGCCAACTCATACCAACTTAATTAGTGTAGGAATACAATACCAAACCCAAGACACTGTGTGTCTCTTTCTGAGAAAAATTCAAGCACGTGTTGCCACAGACAGGCTGGCACCAGCGTTTTTATCCTTAAAGAAAGCTCTTGATTAGTAACTTCAAATATTACAGAAAGATCTAGTAGCATCTAACAAGTGAAGTAAGCAAAGAGTTGTGGAGCTGTAATGCTGGGCAGGTTGATTGATATTTGTCAGGCTTCTGAAGCTCTACTCCGTCCCTATGTTCAAGGCAAGCAAATGAGAAAAGGAAATTCAGAAAAGGATGATAATTAGCAGTGTCTTTCTCAGCAGAGATCTTGTAGGTTTCCAAATTGGCTCCTGCCTTTCTCAGCCTGACAGGAATTAGCCCAGAGAAACTGTGAGTATGAAAAATTTGTGCAATTTAACAACATCATTCATATGTTCAGGAACTCCTTTGAACAACCAAGTGAGCCAGGAACCTAATGAACAAACAGTTCAATGTAACCTCTGGATAACCCTCTAATCTTCTCCATTCCCCTTGAAAATCTGAAGAGGAAAACACTAGAAGACAACAGATTGAAAAAGCCTGACCAAGGGAACTGCTGGCGGACAGCTAGGCATGGGTGTTTCTCTTGTTTGCAAATTTTAGCAATTAAGAAAGTGTTGAAAGATTCTGAAAACATGTTATCATTGAGAGAAGAGAGACTCCTAGGACTTAAATGTCAGACAGAAATAGGGTAAAAGACTGACTGGCTTTAGTTGATAGTAAATCAAAAGTAAATTCAGACTTTCCCCTCAAACAACATAAGCTGTCAAATATGAAAGTGAGCGAGTCATTCTTCTTCTGATTTCACAGACTATGAATACCAAAGCAACACATACCATAATAATAAGACAGTGTTGAGAGGAGCTCTAAAACTCCATCTGATCCTCCATATGTTGCAAGACAGGTAAGAGTTTCTGAAGGAGACAGAGTCTGCAGTGAGAAGAAAACGTCTGAAACACTCTGGAGATGGTTTTGTGGGCAGATACTACTATGAGAAGGAAAGCAGAAGTAAAAAAAAAAAAGCCAGATATTGATTCCGAAAAGCTGTGAATAAGGTTAAACACTTACAAATAACCCACCAAGCAGCTAACATCTAATCAAAACCATGGTCTTTCATTTTATGCCAGAAAACTAAGTATATTGAATTAAGTCAAAAGAACAAAGGTGTCTGGAAATAAAATATGTCGAAGGATGAATGAATCAACATGAATCTTAAATTCATGAGGAATGATGACCTAGTCACCAAATCAAATATTGGTTTACAAATGTAATTAAGAAAATCAAAATAATCCTGTGTCAATCATTAAACAATTAAAGCATGGGGAGTAATGAGGGAAATTGTGGCAGTCAAGAAAAAAGGAAACATCTAATAGTTGTTTTCTAAAACAAACAAACAAAAAAATTATGAAAGACTCTGAAAGGTGAGCATTGCTCTGACTTAAAAATCTCAATATGCCTTTTGACTCTCAGTTGCTGTTGATCTCTGGTCTCATTGTCTGCAAAGCCAGCTTTGTTTCTGCTTATCCTCTGCCTATTATTTAAGCAGAAGGACATAATTCACCTTGTGGTGTTGCTATATCTTAGGGGAACACGATTTGATCTTGCCAAAGTGACTTGGCAAACAAAGCAGCATAATTTGTTACTGAACTTCTGACCACTCCTCTAAACAAGTGTATCATTGGTCCCACAGACAAGGATGAAGGTTACCTGAGAACAAGAGACTAGAATGGACACACAAATTAAACCAGCAGACAAACAAGGAAGAGATCATTAGATTGGAGACAGCTACTATTCCAGGGCTCACTTGTTGGACACCTTGGCTTGTATGGCCATAAGGCTTTGAATGATAAGCATCTTGGACTTACTTTACATTTTAAATCTTAAAGCAAGCACTCTACATTGTTCCCTGAGGTCCATGCAAAAGTAATGGTTTGGTAGAATGCTCAGCAGGAACTCATGCTGCTGGCAAAGTCAACGGCACCATTTCTATGGCAGCAGATTTTTTCCTAGTAGCTCAGTGATTCTCATTTGTTCTGATTTGGGCATCCAGAAGGATCATTGCCCAAGCAAGTATGACACCTACAGCAGAAAAAAACATAAATGTGCTTTGCTTTACACCATCCCAGAGAAGTTTGCAGATGAAAATTTATGCTTAGAAGACAATAAATAAGCATCACAGACCAGCCTTAAAACCATCTTGACTGCTTAAAATTTAGTTGCGTGCTCATAAGAAAAATAATGGCACAGAGGAAATGCCTTTTCCTGCAGAAAAACAGAATTCTGTCATCTCTTTGTCCTACATGTGGACTGGATGAACCAGAAAAGACATTTTACTCTTGAAATTTTTTATTCCAAAACACATCTAAGGATTGGGATATTACTTAGATAGATGATTACTTACTACAAAAGCCATCTGTTTTATACTTGAAAATAAATAGACAATGAAATATCTCAATGTATTTAATTTTATCCTTTACTAAACTGCATTTGTGTGCTAAACGTTAACCTTCCCATTCAAATGTCATTAGCTGCTAATTAAGATGTTGATATGCTGATTGTATATCTTGCAGTAGAGATGATTTGCAGGCACTTACTAGGTGTTTATCAAACTCCAGCACACGTATTGGTTTAGCATGTGTGGCACATTTAATTTACTGAGCACTGTCCCAGTTCTCCACTCTTTTTTTTTTTTTCCTAATACATAATGAGCAAAACATGGCAAGTTGTCAGGAATAACCTCTGAAGAGAAGTAAAAGTAAGTGACCTAGGCACTCTTGTGCAAACAGGTTTTACCTATCATTTCAATAAACCTTATTTAGAAATCTCTAAAATGATCCCAGCCTATTACTAACAAAATGAATAAGCCCTCTGAATTTGTCTACGGTTTACACTGTCCCATAGTCAGAGACAGAAGCTTCCATAGTGTTAAAAGTTTATTTCCAAGCAATTTTCTTGCTGCTGGCAAGAAGAGTTTAAGTCAGAGAGAGGCAATGATGATTCTGCTAGTGCAAAAGCAGTTCTGCAACACAGGGTACATTTTCACAGGACTTTTAATATAATTTATGAATATTTGCTCGCAACATAATTGTCTTTTCTGCTGACATTTTCAAAGCAACACTGTGATTTGTTGGGTCTCCTGAGAGTCCAAGTACAAAACTGATAATTATATTAAATATACATAGACAATAAAGAGTGTGTTTACATAACTATGCCCATAAATATCTGGTTGAACAGTCATTGTTCTCAAAACCCTTTTAAGCAGCTCTCAGAGGGATCCAATTCTAATGACATGATGGTTTAAAAGATGTTGCTCAGTCTTGTTCCATATTTAATTAACTTTCCTTTTTTAAACTTGTGATGGTGGAGACAATAACAAATAGCTCTGAAAAGAGAACGAGCCTTGAAACATGAGTGAGACCTTGTCAGGCTTTTGTGTGGCACACACAGAAGAAGATCTGCACACAAGAGTTGGTGGCCGGGGACTGTCCAGCTCCTGGGAGACTCCGTTGCTGTAGCATTCACAGTTCACTATGACTAATAACAACAGCAACAACAATTATAATAATTAAACAAATCTTCTGCATACCAATAAGGGAAGTGACATAGGGAGGGAAAGTGAATGTATTAAATGGAATTGGCAGAATAGGCCTAAACTTGTTTATTTTTGTGCCGCTATAGAGCAGTGAAGCAAATACTTCAGAGAGAATGGCATGTCGCCCACTAAGATGTAAAGGGCATGTGAGTATTAATTGAGCATCAGTGTATGACTGAAGACATTAAGCAGGAGTCAAGGTAACATTTCTAAATTCATGGACAGTCTTATTCTATGGAGTCCTTCACATTGCCTCATCCTAGACAGGGCTGCTACAGCAGCACAATATTCTGTTTTCACACTGAGCTATTTTTAATTGTCACCAATTAGAATTCATTTACTTTTATGTGTCCTGGTTGTCACAATATTAACATTTGTAAGTCTTTCCCTTTGCAGGCTGTGAGAATCTGTTGTGACATCTCAATAAAGTGGGATTCAATCAAGGTGTGAATGAATTGTTAATCTTGTTATAAATAGAAAATGCCATATGTTGGTAAGGAAGGGATGTCTCCCTTTTTCTGTTGTTGAGGACAGTGGTAATGAAACAAAGTGAGTGGCCATGCCAAAATTACTAATGAAGTCTAGTCACTGAGACATAGAAAGAACTTCAGCTTTCCCCCTGCTATTAAGAAGGAAGGGATAACTATTGTCCTAAGCAGAGCTTTTGAAACGTTTTTCATGGGGCTACAAAGTGAAGTAAATCACGAAAAGCAGTGAGAGCACTGTGGAGTGAACCAAAGAAATTCTGATAACCTCCATGTGGGCTGAACCACCTAAAATGGATTGCAAAATCTAACTTACAGGTAACTGGCTACGAACACATGTATGACAGTAGAAATTCTGGGTTTGGGTAGCTGGATGTCATAAAGGTCTAATACATGCTTATTCTTGGACTGTCTTTTGTTCAGATAAAGAATAAGTGAATTTCCTCATAAATGAAGTGCTCAGATATTGTCTGGGTAGGTTGCTTCACTTCTGCAGTATAAGTTCTGTATTAGGTCTGTGACATTTCCTAAACATAGCTCTGGCAAACAAGCAGAAGGACTAATTGCTTTATTAAACTATCACTTAGAGAAAAACTCATGTCCACTTGAAATATTGGGAAAATAGCTGGTCTCAGAGGTAAAAGGATACCTTCTCCATCAGTCTATCCACACAACCCTTGAACAGATCTTTACATTAGTCTAAGGGCATGAGGAGGAGCTTCTCTTAGCTTTTGCTAACCCAGAGCAGAGAAAGGCATGCCACAGCTGAAATGCACACAGGCACACGGAGTGCTGTGTCTCTTCTTCCAACAGGCAAGATGATCTGCCTCTCCTGTTGATTTTTCTAAATGCTGTGGTAATTCCCCAAGCAATACTCAGTTCTCATTGGGAAGTTCGGATGTCTTCCATAATCTATTTAAACAGCTATTTAGGTATCACTGGGAAACCTGTTACTTTCAAAAAGGTAAGAGGATTCCAGCACTTGATACCAGCAGCCAGCTCTCAGAAGCCACCTGGGGCTGCCTGTGGCCACAGGACCCCTCTATTCCCCTGTGCTGACCTCAAGGGACAATTGATGCAGGAAGTCTTCATCACATTTGCTGTTGCTGTGTTTACTGTTTCTTTATTTACGTATCTAGAAATTCAACATCTTTGCATGTTTTGCAAGCTGTCATGACATGAGACGCTGGTAATAGACTATGTTTTGCTTGCTAACATATTTTTGACATATTTTAGCTTTTGATTATAAGATTGCATCTTTCCTTGCTACCATCTGTCTCAACTCAGTGGCACTCTGGCATTTACAAAAACAGTAGGGTGTAATATTTCTTATATACTTGAACTCTACTACAAACATGTTATTTTCAGTCTTAACCAATATGTCACACTTTCACACATGAAGGCTGAAATGCCTTATATCCTTTAAGGTATCTGTCAAAAATAAAGAACATATCATCACATTCAATTTGGCTGAGATGAGTAATATATTAATGAGAATAAGAATGGGAATGGTTTCTGACTTATAAATAGAACTGGCATTTTACAAGCCTTATGTATTCATGTCTGCATTTATCCTTTTGTCAGCACAAATGAGATATTCATACAAAACCTGGGAATTTCTTTCTTGTGTTTAGCAAAATCTGCACAATATTTTCAAAGCTGGAGTTTTAAATATGACACATTTTTCTTGGAATATCTGGTAGACAGACATCTTCTGACTTTACTTCTTTTCTCTCTGTTCTCCATCTGTAAGGAGTCAAATTGTTACATTCAGCAAACTGGAAATTACACTTTGTATCTACCCTGACAGCACTAGGGGAGCAGTTCTAGACATTTGGACTTCTTGCCTGTTTAAAGGCAGTATTTTAGCAGCACTGGTCTTCATGGGATAAAACTAAAATTCCAGCAATGGGATAAGAAACTAGAATACCTGGAGAATATTTTTTTGGTCCTCTTTTGTAGGTGAGCTGCAGTAGCAGGGGACAGAGGTATGCAAGGAGAGTTTTTATCTCCTTTTTTCTTCTCCCTGAAACTGCAGGCAGTCAGGAGCCAGTTCAGACCCGAGCAAAGCTGTGAGGTGTTGTGAGAGCTCCCCCGCGGGGCGTGGTGCCCGTGAGCATCACCCCGTGCTGTACACCACCTCCAATTCTGCTACAGCACTGCTGGCCAGAGCTGGGTGGCTCCCTCTTGTCAGTACCAGGCCCAGCTCACTAAGTGGTATTTCATTTAAATTTACTGATAATTATACACAGAAGATGCGTGGCGACCTCTCTGGCGCCAGCGTGTCAAGTGTATAAGTATGAAATTGCTGAGACAGACAAACAAAAGAACCAAATAAATCCAGAAAACAGTGTATCACTCTCAAGCACACATTGCTTTGCAGTGGGCCAGCAGATTTATTTCCACTATTACATTTATTTCAATACCTACCTTTGAGAAAAGCAACTTATTCTACTCAGCAGTGTACAGATCCTGACAGAATGGGATTCCAAATCTTGGTAACTTTTTTAGGTAATATAGCAGCAGTAATAATAATGCCATTTTCTGAGGAAAAAGACAAGACACAAAGCACACTCACACATAATGGTAAACTGAATTTATTTCCTTTTGGAAAACAATTCCAGTAATCTCCAGGTTCAGACCGCAGAGTAAACATTAATAACAGTAACATACAGGTTAGTTCAACTGATTCAAGAATTTGGCCGTGTGAAATCATTAAGGAAAGTCTTGAACACTCAAAGCTTCAAATGGTATCCAGGAAAAAAAATTCTTTGACAAACTACATAACAACTATTGCATATATGGTAATGCTATCTGTCATATCGCAAGGCTTACAAATATATATACGGGCCTTATTCAACTGTGGGTTCCTGCTCTGTGAGAAAGAGTCTCTTCATATTTTTTGCAAGAATCTTCAGCAATAAAAAATAGTCTTGGATTCATCCGTTTGTATACCAAAAGGGAAATTTCTAGACTGAAGTTTAAACGAAAGGGAGGCCAAACAGAGCTGCAATGGAACATAGCTATTACCTTCTCCCTCCTCCTTGAAAATGACATTTTTTCTTAAGCTATTTTTTTCCCCTCACACAGTATTATTATTATTTGAATCTTTCCTGAATAGGGCCCAAGTCCACTTGTCTTTATAAGACCATTTTAGTATCAGACAACATAATACATGTGCAACACTTTATATACAGGAAGTCTATCCGGTGCTCAAAAGTTCAAACACATGAACATCCAACAGTTTCGATAATACAAGTTTTATGGTACAATACAATGATTCTGAATAATATACATTAACAATGAAAGTTTCGTGCAAAGAGTAAAATGTGTTCCCTTTTTGTGCCACAAAGAATTCTCTGGAAGAGACGGGCCTTGCACTAACTGCTGTGCTGGGTCATCGTATGATTCTGCAACAAAAACAAAAGGAACAGCTTAGTCACAGGACAGGCATTTCTGTGTGAAACAACAATGCAAAAACAATATTCCCAACATATCCTGTAAAATGATGGGCTGGATAAAAGAGTATTCTTGACCTCTCCCTGTTTAAACTGGCCAGAACCAGCATCATTATGGAAGAGAGCAGTTCTCCCCAGCAGTTCACACCAGTATCCTTTACATGTGCCACAAGAAGGGCAACACAGTCTCTACAGGTAGGGTGTGGGCTAACCTGCCCCAGGGAAACTGCAGGCCGGGTCAGTGATCCTGGTGTCTGCTTACACATGGCTCATGGTTTATGCATTGCAAGAATGAGCAGTGCATTTTCCGCAAGAGTCTTATTTTAACTGGCCTGTGCTTCCTAGACTGCAGCACTGCTTCAAATGCACTCCTGCAGTAAAACCTACTTCCTCCACATGTAATGGCACAGTATAGTCTGGTAAGAGCCACTCTGCTAGAGAGCTCAGAGACTGATAAGAAAACAAGAGGGACTGGCACGGCCTGCCCTTTGGTCACCAAAACCCACAGGTATTTTTCCTCAGGTGAATGCAGAATACTTATTTGTTTATTGGTAGTAACACAGCATGGACTTTGGAGACTTAAATTCTCCTTTCCTGTACGAGTAATCACCAAATCAAGCAGCAAACACCAGTTTCACTCTCTTTCCTTCTCACCCCTCAAACCAAGTTGAACACTTTCAGAAAGATAGCCAGTACAGGCTATTGGGCTGCCTGTACTGGCTCATATCGTTCACAAGCATTGACCTAAGAGCAAAGGACCAATCCAATACATCTTAAGTTTTCTACAATGTACACTGGATCCACAGATAAACAGAAAATGTCTGTGAATGCTACTTCTCAGACAACAGGGCAGCCACTGATTAGTGATGAATTTTCCCCCTAGTAATCGGGGCCAGATTTGGGCCAGTGACCCAGAGGGCAGGGGTGTCACATCCCATGATTTGCTCCCAGCACATCCAGACCCTTCACTCCCCTTTATTAAGTTAATCTGTCTTTAAACCTCTTTGGACTAACGCACTCTAGGATGAACCTGTTCCCACAAGACAGTCATCATTTACAACAAAGTGAACATCTACTGAACCATACCCTCCAGAGCCACCCATGAAAGGGCACATGGAAACAGCCTTGGTGAAATGAATGAGAAATACAGTGTGACTGCGGACCAGACTAAAAATCCTCTCTCCCATCCTTCTTCACTCTCTCTAAACTGTGCACGCACACAAATAATAGTTCATGGGACATTTGGCAAGGAAAGGATCTTACAGTAAGACTGAGGAATTTTTAATGTAGTGCCATTCTCAAGATTAAAGGAAAATGACCCAGTGACACTCAAAGATGCAATTTCCAGATGTGAATACAAAATGATTTAATGCTGATGGCAGGAATTCCAGACTGTCCAAGGCCAAAGAGTGTTAAAAAATACTCTCCACCACTTGATTTCATCTCGTTCCTCATCCTTCCCATAAAATCATTTCAAAATGCTGTAAAGCACTAACAATAGGGGCAGCCAAAAATGTTGGCTGGTCACAGGTAATGGGCTCTGACTTTAAAGCACAAAAGCAAGGAAATTAAGAGTTAAGCCTGACAGTCAGTCCTTTTGTCATCCTGTTGTGTCCATTTATTGCAGCACTTACAGCATAACACCACAGGCTTATTGGAGACCCTGCAGTACCTAGAAACAACAGGACAAGTTAAATATGGGGTGGCAGCCTGAATTCTGATTTTCTTCTCTGCTTCTGAGCAGGCGAAGTAATATACCAATTGTTACACTGCAGACAGATATTTGGGGGGGAGGGTCTTTTGTTTCTAGTCTACTGAGAGTAAGCACATCAGTCATGCCCATTTTTTATTTCTTTTCACTAAGTGAAAGAATGCATAATCAGTATGAATCTGGATGAACAGTTGCATATGAAGCAGTCAAAAGGTGTTTTAAAATTGCAGCCGTAACTCTCACTGCAACATTTTTGATTAAAAATAAAAATGCCTAAATATGAAGGAGACAAAATAAAACACAGCATAAGGACTGACTTGCCCCAGCTCTCAGTGTCCCTGACTCCTGTGCCCTGGTGCAAAATGAGATTCTCTGGAGATAATGAAGAAATAATAGGAAAAAACCAAACAAGCGTTGCAGAGAAGAATGAGACAGGGCAGGATAGGAACATGAGGAAATGCTTTGAACAGTTTAGGCCTTAAAAAGGCAACAATATGTGTTATAAACAGTCAAAACAAAACACAGTTTCCAAAGTAATTAAGGCTCCCCAAACATGAGGGACGAGGGAGAAATACCTATTTGGCTAAGTTGCAAAAATATACAAAGTAGAAGCGCTTCAGGAACATAACATTGACAAGACAAGTAGGCAAAGGATGGGAGGGGAGAGATAAGAAAAGGAGGAAAATTCTGTAATCCCACAGAGAGCCATATTCCACTCTACCAAAAGCCATCTATTGGAGACCCCACGTCTAAGTGACTGAAAATTGCAAACATTAATCCCAGTTATGAACCGTTGTTGTTTTTATGAGGGGCGTTGTGTTTAAAAATTTAGGGCAAAAATTCTCCTCTATTATCCACATGGCAGACCTCGACTCTGATAGTCTGTGTGCCTCGTGTGCAGCGAGCTCCCGCCTCCCCGGCAGTGGGAGATCCGGCCGGCTGCAGGGACGCGGCAGGGCCATGGGAGCGCGGCACGCCCGGCCAGAGCACAATATTACACTCGAGATCCCCAGTGTGCCTCGGAGAGCACGCTGCCCTCCGCTAAAGACACACCAGACAAGCCTGAAACACGCCTCCTCCAGAAACTTCAACGCGTTCGCCTGAGTTTGGAGCAATTAGTACCTCCACTTGCCAAAGAGAATTCATTTAGTGAGGTACAGGAGGTGTCATATCCTCCCCATTTTTGCCTCCCCGAAATCTGATTGTGCATAAGCACATCTGTTTAATTATGTGGTAGTCTCCCTACAAAGCAAAAATGTCAATTTCCTGCTTAGCCATGGAAAGAGGAAAATATTTTTTCTCAGTATAATCTTTCCTGGACTTCAGCAACAGCTGTGTTCCAATTTCCAAGAGCTGGGATCTCATGAGGAGACACTAGTTTGCAAATACAAATTCAAGCTTTGCACACACAAAATGGAGGAACAGGGAAGCAGGAAGGGTGTGTGTGTGTCACTGCATTTATTATCGTGTAAACACAAACCAGAGAAACTCCTACATCCCCAATTTCTATGTCTCAGTGTTATCTGGAAAGCGGGTATATTACCTGGGAAAACCTGAATTCAATACATTTCACAAGCAAAAGCAACTCTTTAAGTGCATTTGCCCAATTCCTAGAAATAATTATTTTTGATAGCTGAATCCAGAATCCCAACTGTTATGTGACCTACTACAAAATTACACGCCATCACTTTTCTGGATGAAAAATGCTTTGAGATATCCCTGTTGTTAGTGTTAAGGACTTGAAAACATGCAAAGAATTTCAGGATAATGCTGTATGGAAGAATCTCCTTGGCAAACAAATTCTAAAAGGTTTCTTCGCAGGAAGGCTCAACACAAAAGAAGTAATAATACTTGTTGTTTGGCGCATGTTTCAGAGGGAACATGAGAAGTAATAGCTAGCAAAAAGTCCCCGCCCACAGCATCAAAATTAACGAAGAAAAAAATACCCACAGATAGCCACAGACTCAGTAGCCCATTAGAATCCTTAATGTGAACTGCGGTTGCATTCAATTTAAATGGGACTTTTGTGTTTTACGAGCAGATGAAACAAGACATGGCTGCACCTGACAACAGTGCAACGAGGGTACACGTGAAGAGGTATAAAGATGAAATGTAGGTGCATTATTTCAACAGATGGTAACAGTACCACAGCAGCATGTTATTTTTTCCTTAGTTCAAGAACACAAACATGAGTAATCAATCATCACTGATTAAGTAATTATGGTACCCTACATGTTATCACTTATCTGGAATCCTTTATCTGCGTACATTACATGCCATTTTGTATTTTTTTTTTTTTTGCATTCAAAAAAATAAAAATGCACCCCACTGCACTGCAATCCAGCTCCAGGTTGTAAAACAGAACTCTACATTACTATCAACCTTTAAGCACTACAATTTACTTTTTTTTTTAACAAAAGCAATTGGTTTCCAACAGGCTGGATAATAAGTCTTTTGACCTGCATTCTTCTTTGACCCATTAAGGTCACCCCTGTGCTCGGGCATATAGCTGACTTAGGAAATGCCTGCAAGTCCTGCATTTCATCTCCTGCCCACTCAAAATAAAGCTTTCTTTAAATGTGTCTGCACGGGTCCCCGAAGACCAGGGAGGCATCCCTGTAGTGGGCAATGGAGGGACAGAAGCTTCTGCCTTTATTAATGAATGCAGACCATTATGAGTCTGGCTGGCTCCTGCACTGTTCCCAGAAGCATATACTGTACGTGACTTAAAATGCTAGAATATTGACACAAAGCGAGCTGGGCACCCCTAAGGAAAATTACTCCTTGGATATAATGTAGGCTCGTAACAGCTATTAGAGTACAAAATAAAACCCTCCGGGATCAAACTGACATATACCGCATTCTACCTACTCCTCAAACATTAGAAGAATTTCTTTGTGAAGGCATTCTCAAGGACAGCATTAAACTGACTTTTGTAGCAATCTGCAACAGCTTTTTGGCTTACAGCTTTTAGTACTAAATCTCTAGTTTGAATCAATATAAGTACTATATCTACCACATTAATCAATACATTTGGTTCAATACACGTTCTATTAAATTATACTTTCTAATCAAGATTTTCTGCTTCTCTTCCCTTCTTTTTTATTCCAACTTCTTATCCTGTACCACACTTTTCACACTGTCTGCAGCTAAGAAGAGGAGGTTGGATTTTCCAGAACCAAAGGGGAAGAAAGAAAGGCTCATGGAAAGGCAAGCCTAGCAAAACCCAGCACAGGATCAACATGGTTTCCAGAACTTTGGTCCAATGCTTTATCACTTCTCATGGTTGTCATGACCTCTCATGCAGAAAGCTCTGTATTGGACACTGTTGGAATATTATACCATGTGGAAAAGCAAGGGAGGAGGGAAGAAGAGTATTAAGTGGTAACACCAAAACCAAATAAATGAAACTTATTCAGACTAAACTATAAAAAAGGTAGCACAAAAGGTTATTTTTCACATTGTTTCTTCAGATTTGTGCTGCTTCAATATTGCAGCACAGAGTTTCCTGTCAAGGCCCTGTTGTATTGCTGAAGAATTCTTTCCTGGTAAACTGTAATATGATTTTACTCAAGGATTGAATCAATGAGTTACTTAGATTTGTACAATACTAAGATTAAATACAAACTATAAATTAAGATGTAAAAATATATTATTTAGTCCAGGTCTTTGGGGATATGTGAAACACTGGGATAGAAGATGTCTCCAGCAATCTGAGTGATCTGCCAAGTTACAGTAAATGACTTTCCCACACTTGTGTTAGATTTGGTGGAATGTGGCTGTTCTTCAAAAGAAGAGAATATGAAATGTAATGTCAAAATGATAAACATACATATTGCAGGAATGCAATGTATTTGCCACTGTCTTATAGATCAAAACCACTGCACTCATGTCCCTTGCTTACAGTCAGTTTCTCTTTTCCTATCTCCATATAATCACAGTGGACCTGCAGAAAAACTGTTGCATTTTCTTTTGACATTTAACATCATCTCACTCAGCTCACAATAGTGTCTTATAATACTTTCTAGATGACACTGTGTCACCATTAAACAAAAAGGTGAAATAGCATAATAAAGGAGAAGAACAAAAATTCATTGAATTTAAAGACAGAAAAGACCCATTAGGGCGTTTTCTCCACCCATCTTGCCAGTGTTGGATTATTGCCTATAGTGTAATTTCAAGTGTTTTGCCCAGTCCAATTTTAATTAGAGCTTCCAATGCTCCTCCTGGGAGACTATTTCACAGCTTCACAGACCTCGGGGTTAGTATTTTTTTCCTGATGTTCATCCCAGGAGAGGAAGAGGCTCAGCCAACCCCAAATCAGACATGAAACCAAATCTGCATAGTTAGGAGCTGGTTTCAATAGAATATCCGGGCCATTTTGAAGCATCTGAAAGCAGTAAACTTACTTTCAATGCCCCAACACATTATGGCACTGGCTCCATTGCTGCTGCAAGCAATCAAGAATATTCAGTTATGTGGGTTTCTAAGGCTCAGTGGCTGTATAGGTAAAAAAAAGGTATAGGTGGGATTTGGGTTTCCATACTAAGGGTAATCACTTCTATAGTGCACTCCACCAAATGAATTAATTGAAGGTTAGGGTCCAATCCCGGTTCATTCTATGATTCTATAATCCTTAATTGTACTGACAGAGTATCTATGGACACTCAGACTGTAAACATTTCTGGTTTTTTTCACATACATGAAACACAAAAAGAGCAACTTCAGTTGAAGCTGATTAACAAATGAGCGCTTATTTACCCTTTCAGACCCCACCCTTCCTTTCATAAAACAATAACTACAAGAAATTAACTTGAATTACTGTATCTGAAATGACAGAACTAACAAATGCTTCTGACGTGTTTCACCCCACGAATTACAATGCTTCTGATACAAATGGATATATATTCATATTTCAGAGGCCCCACTTAGGTTGAGTGAATGAGAGAGCTAGAAAAGAGATGATGTCTAATAGTTTTTCACAGGTGAAAAGAAGGAAGCTGAATAGAGACTTTGGAGTTCTAGAGAGATCACAAAAAGTCCAGGCAAAGTGTCCCTGCCACGAGCATCTCCAGTACTGCAATGCAGCTGGCAGAGCAGGAGGAGTAACAATGAATTTATAAATACACTAAAGTAGGCATGGAGCTTCATCCAGACCAAGCTCACCAGCACAGAGCTAACAAAATACAGTCTCCGAAACTTCAGATTCCCAAAGAAATTGATCTGAACTAAACCAGAGCTATTTCCACAACAAGAAAGGGGCCAAATCCCAAGAGAGTCTCTGTTCCCATAAATACCATTTATGTGTGGTGAGTTGATGTTTACCAGCCTTTGAGAATCAGGTCTGTTCTCAGACATGTTTGCCAATTAAGTGGTCATCTTAGGACATGACTGACCACTGTTGACAATGATAACTTAGGAAAGTCTACACTGAATTGCAGTCATTGATATAAATTAATTCACCTAAGCTATATGATTTTATATTACGTTAATGTTTCTGAAATAGCATGACTGCTAATCAGATTTTATTCTTAATCATATTTATGTAAAACTCTCAGTGCTCTGGTTTTCCCACTCAGCATTTCCAGCTAGGCCAGAGAAAAACTACCTGTAAAAAAATCTCAAATTGAAGAGTATGTTCTCAGGGATGCAAACTGAAAATTAAACCCAAACCCAAACCAAACCAAAACCCCTGATACCTATTTTTCTTCAGAGACTTCCAGTAAGTCACTAGTAAAATGTCAATGATTCCTTTTGGATTCATTACTATATGCAAGTGCATATATCACAGATTTGTTGTATGACAAAGAATGACATATATTCCTGGGTACAGCAAATAAGACTTTCATCATTGTCACAAGAAGAGAACAGACACAAACACCTATGCCTGTTCACCATCCTTGCACCTTCCTCATTATGAGCGTTGGCAGGGGGCTCCCAGCTAAGCCTCTGACATAAATCAGAGTAGCTCGAAGGCTGTTTTAACCTATGGTGCCAGACAATTGCCTCCCTTAAGCCTGCCTCACCCTGTCTGCTGTTCACTGAAATGCAGTGAAACTTGCAACAACGCCTTCCATTTCAGGCGAGGTGTGCCTGGCTGCACGGGAAAGGTGTGTGCATTACCCACATCATAAAAGAGAAAGTGATGGGGAGAAGGGGCAATGGTCAGGGCATGTCCACAACAATTCTTCAAAACTGGAAACCTCTATGTTCTTTTATATGGCTGTACTGGGGCTGTAAGGGGCTGTACTGATAATCAGGATGCAGGTCTAACTCTTGTCTGTAGAAAAACAAGGCCTTTGTGATACTGCAAATGTTTGAAATTATTACACAAGCATTCTTCCCCAATAAGAAAATTGTTCATTAAGTGGGAATAAAAGCTTAAACAAAAAAGGCAGAAGGAGACACTTCTGAGAAATACATCAAAAGTCTTATTACTTTAGAATATGGTTATGGTTACCCTGGTATAAATTAAGAAAAACTCCACTGAAATTAAGGGAGTTTCAAGACAGGAACAAGCAAGAATAAAGCCAGGCCTTTAGGGCTTAAAACAAAGTGTATATTGCTCGTATACTGATCAATTCTTGCACACCCTCTGCAGAGGGCACAGTCAGAAGTCTCTTCACCCTGTCAGACACGGCAAGCAGAACCCAAAGTTGAGCAAATACAGATTTGTCTGCAGCTGTTGTACAACAGAGTAACAGGGGACAGCAAGCCTTGATAGGCAATACTGTCTAATAAGATATTCAGGGATTAAGTCAATGTTTTACAAGACACGTGTTCATGGGGTAGTTGTTGCTCTGCTTTAATTTTTTTCTTTGTTATGTTTAATTTATCATGCTGGTGCTTTCTAAACCACAACATCTGTAAACAAGTTTAGGTTTGACCGACCTCCCCTTTTACATCCCTGGGCAGCATTTCTACGTTGTGCTCTGATTTCAGCTACCTTAAAGACAAATAAATCTGTGTGGAGGGGAGAGAGGTAACAAACCTAAACAACAACAACAAACCCCTTTGTCTGACAATATGTGATCATTTTATGTGAATACAAATTTGCCTATCTGTGAGTGAGGAACTGACTCCTGGAACTGGAGCTATGCTATGCACAGATTCCTTTATAGGTCAAACCCAATTAAACAAACTACTACTAAATATTTAACAGCTCAGTGCAGTAATTAGTGACAAATAATGGAAGCTTAAACTGATAATTGCACAGAAATGTCCTGTTGGAAACATTACACGTTCCTTACTCCTCCTCCTTCTCTCATACACAATGAATCCTGATCCTTTTCAAGGATTAAACTGACAAATGAATCTGGATTTTACACATATCCATTTGGTCTGCAATGAAGTTTTCTATGACTTGCAAAAAGGAACTTTCCAAGGGGAATTCTTCCTCTCAAATTTCCATTTTGGGTTCTCTACTTTTAAGTGGAGTAATTGCTAAAACATGAATTGATTTCAAATCTTCAACCAACCTGCAGGTCCAGAATTCAAGCTCCTGTCCATAGGATTCAAAAGGTCACCCAATTAAAATGGGGAAGCAGACAGAGCAGTGATTTATATGCAAAGGGCAACCTTTAAAACAATGATACTTTTCAGTTTTCCACAGGTGCATGTACAAGAATCTCTTTGAACAAAATTACAAGTGAAATTACAAGTTTCTTGATACAGCCTGAAAGAAAAGTGATGTAACTTGTCTGCATTCCTATTATACAGACAGACACATCCCACACTTGTATTGATTGCCGAGTTCACCTCCCTACCTTCCTGACATAACACTGGGTATTGTGCTTACCAGGTGACATGGAATCTGGATTCTCCACACATTGCCAGCTGGTGCTTGGGGCCTTGTACAACAGCCCCTGGCACACTGGAGGTTATGGATCAGCCCAAGATTAACTCACAGTGACTAACAACATCTTCGCTCAGGTAAAATTAAAACCTCTGAACAAGCCCAGTTTTATAATCGGCAAATCTGCATTTCACATCTGGAAATCATATCTGGAAGTTATCCATCCAACAAGCATACATACACCCAGTTAAGATAATGCAGAAGTGGATGGGAGTGGATGTTGGAACCTGAAATCAGGAATGTAAATGGAAATTTGTCCCCTTGTCCATGGTATGTCAATTTTAGACTGTGTAGGATAGAAAAGGAAAAGCTATGCTGCTCTGCTAGCTCTCCTCCTCTTCTAAAAGCTCCAAACTCTGTTGCACATTGGTGCATCTTTTTCCTTCAAGACAGTTTGCAAGGAAAGCCAGATTGAGCAGATTTGATGGTAACAGCCAAGGATTTCTGAGCTGATAAGCAGAGGCCCCCATGGATTTTGCACTCTGACTTCCTTCACAACCGGTTACTGTGCCAGCCCATCTTGGACATCTTACAGTCCTTATTCCTACACCTCTTCAAACAAGGAATAGCAGGAACTGTGACAGTGCTTATGTGGCAGGCTTGGTGTGTGTGTGAATTACAAATCTACTGCTTGGAAGAGAAATAAGGACAGTTTTTATCCCTTCATAGCTGGTGATTATTTAGGCAGTTAAGAACCCCATGTTGAAACGTTTTGTTCTTAGAGCAACCTCATCTGAGTTTCCCCCTTTTTAAGTCCAAGAAACTCCATGTTTTAAAGGTGACTTTAGAGAGACCAGAATGCTATTTTGCCCCTTATAACAAAGTAATTCTCTAAATTTTGTGAGGACACACACTGTAAATCAATAAATCTGGAGCATTTACTAACATGTGGTACCAGGACAAGGAAATTTAATGTTTGTCATTGTGGTTGTTGGTTGTAAAATGCAGTTTGATTCTCTATTGTCTTCTGTTTTCTGGTTTGTTTTTTTTCAATTGCATTTGTGTAAAAGAAGTGTGAAATGTGACCACAGCTAAATGAGAGGAATTTTACTCTCACTTTCTCCTGTTTACAGAACCTTAAAAAATGGGGAAGGCAGTGAAGTCAAATTCCTACAATTTAATACTTCTCCGCCAAACAAGAAGTATCACACAAAGAAGCATCCTTTTATGCCTTTTCTCCTTCTTCCCTGTGAGAGATGACGTATCCTCCTACCAAGTGTCATTCTGTGAGGTTGGTCATTCTGTTTCCTGTCAGACAGCTGGACAGTGACACGTTGTAAGTCAGCCGTTGTCGTTAGGTCCTGCCTTGACCCTGTACTGACAGTGGAAGAAATGTGCCCACCCCTCACCTCTGCCTTTAGCTTGTGATGTCGGGTACTCCTGCTTTGGAGATATCCCCTGCTAGGGGATCCAGCCTCCTGCAGCTGCTGCTTTCACCCCTCGTTGCCCATTAGGACTGTTTTTAGTGTGGCAATCTTCGGATTGAGTGAAAAGAATCACATTTACGAGGAAAATAACTGGAGACAACACCCATTTGATGTCTACATTTAGTGCCAAGGTATCTGAAACAGAGAACTTTAATTCTTTTACCAAAAGATGTGCTGTAGCTATGGTGAGGGTAATCTATAACCCTCACGATCTTATGCAATTTGCTACTCCAAGTTAATTTTGTCAAAATAGAACCCACCTAATAAAAATATCCCTTTAAAGTATTAGCTTGAACCCAGAAAAAAATAAAAAAGCAAAATCTTTGCAATTGGAGGGCAATTCATCATACCACAGCGCACACTTATATAAATTCAAAAGTTACCTAAAAACAAGTACCCACAGCAATAGTGCCATGCATAAAGGGGCAGGCAACAGGAGGCCTGCTTTCTAATAAGCCCTCAAAGGAACTTGCCACAGAGAAGTGGCACTTATTCTAATTTAAAGCTCTCACAGTTACTTTACTATGGCAAAATTTATAAACTAATAACTTTAGTAAACAGATTGGCACTCCAAACAAAAACCCACACAACAGTTCAGGCCCACAGAGTAAACAGCGTTTTAGAAAGGTACTGTCTTCAACAGTGAGATAAAACATTTGTTTGTGGGCTACTCTTACAGTCCCTGATGTTCAGTAACAGTTCTGCACCATTCCATTACATCTATACTGTCACTTCACTGTGGTCTGTAGTCTATTGTCCCCACAAATCTTTTTAGCATCCTAAGGCATATTACCCACCTCCATATTTGTGTCCTGGTCAGCTCAAACAAAGAAATACTTTTGAATTGGAAAGAGCCTACTCTGGGTCTGTGAACTCTCTTAAAGTGCCCTCAAATAGGGCAATTTGCTTTCAAATTGTCTGTTTAAAAATATATTTAATACTTGCAATTAAAGCTCACATTCTTTCTCATCTCTATTAGTTTTGATTCTCAGTAACTGAAAAAATCACAAAAATTATTCTGTTCTTCATTTATATACATGAAGAAAAAAGAAAATCAGAAAGTAATAATAAGGGCTAAGCAGGAAATGACAGAAATCTCTGTAATACATGCATATTGGAATTTTTTTTATATCCTAAAACCACATCACTTTGTACGAAGTTCCTTTTCAAATCAAAGCGATACTAAAGTAAAACAACTGCAGGCAAAATTTCTAAGACACGACGCGGTTTGTGTCAGAACGCTCATCACTTCAGGCTGACCTGTCAAAGCGTCTTGGAAACATGGTAAAAAGCCAAATCTGCAAGTTCATAAGAAACTTTGAATGATAAGAACTATGTGTTGCTCACAAAGCACAGAATGCTGCATCGTGCTAGCTGAGCTGTACTGGCGCCTACAGCAGATGTCCACCCCTTCCTACTGCTTCTAGGCACACCTGCTCAGGCTGTGCTCCTAAGAGCATTGAGGGGGAGCCAGCATCAAGAGGCTTTTACAGAAGAAAGCAAAAAAAAAAAAAAAGTTTGCACTTAGCTGAGTGATGTGGAATTGAAAGACCAGAATTTAGTGCTATACACAGACACCCGCTGTCAGCAATAGAGCTATGTCATAAATTTGATATGGGTGAAGTTAGCAAGATGACATTTTTGGACCTTGACAGGCAATTTCTGTCACCTGCATTTTCAGGAGATTCTCAGCACCTTGCAGAATCCACCCCTGCATCCAACCCACTTCCTTGGGGGACCCAGTATTGTCTCAAGAAGCCTTTATTTAGGTATTAGGAATTAAGATTTTGGCCACAGGGCTTGTTTTTCCAGAAACAAATGCATTGTCAAGGCAATCTACAAACTCACCAGAGAGTAATTTCTAAGGGTTTTTGAAATACCTCTTTTTACAGATATATTTCCCTATTAAGTTCTGCTCAAGAGTCCAACATCTGTAGAGACTTACAATTCTCTGCTAAATTGTGTACATTTTCAGATTAATTCCTACAGGTTCACTGTATATTATTGCAAATCCATGTGGCCTAAACATTCAAATCATGGGCTACCATAGTCCTCAGTGCATGTTAAAGCATTCCTAACTCTGCCCTAACTTATGCCAGCTCATAATAGCCCCATGGGATTGTTACACCAATTAAAAATCCCTGGAATTCATTGGAGTCTGAGACATGCCTGTGAGGACCAAAAGGGAGTGATACAGAACCAGCCTGCAAAATAAACAGGATTTGCTGCATACTGAGGGAATCTTTGGCTGTCTGACTAAGGTACCTTTTATACTGGCAGGGGATGCAAATTGGAGCCTGAGGATCTGCACTTTCATTTTCAAAGCTCTTTGCAAACATCAACCACTTCACCTTCACACCATCGCTTCAAGGGAAGTAAATATGTACAGTTCCAGCATCTTCTGTTTTCTGGAGGTGCAAAGAAGCACAGGGCATTTTTACAGTCCCTGTTCAGGCACCAAAGGGAGCTTTTGACAACCTCTTCCTTCGTGGCCAAATGAGTTTCTCAAGGCCACGAAGAGAATTGGTGGCAGAACAAGATTTTCTGGAAAGATCCTGCTATCCAGCCTGGTGCTGAGTCCACCCTGCCTAACCTAACCTGCAACACACAACTTGCAGAATTCGGGCCATACACTGCTTCAACGTAGAGGACAGATGAGTGCATGTCACCCTTCATAATCTCTCCTGTAAGAGAAATCCTACACGCTTCCCAGAGACCTCCTCCTTTGCTTCCCCCTACCCCCCACCAAATGGTGGCAAGGTTAGAGACAAGTTGTTTTCTCAAGGCTGAGATTAAAAATGGCTCTGTGTTTTGCTAAACATTCCTCTGAAGCATGGGCAGCGTGTGTGTGTGTGTCTGAAAAGGACCCCAATGAAAGGAAGGAATGAGAGATGCTAAACAATGCTGTGCAAAGTTGCAGACTGTTCGGCTACAGGCCAGAAAATGAATCCAATTTTTCATTCTGTCATTATAAATATTTCAGTGCAAATGGTACTGATTTTCTGCAACTGTGGTTAAGCAAAGGGCCTCTGAGTGAATATTTAAGGGGGAAAAAAAAGAGAAGAAGAAAAAGAGAGAAAGGAAAAAAAGAAAAATAAGAGGGAGGGGAAAAATTAAGGTTAGCAACCAATTAATTTCAAACTTTCGGTGTAAAAGATTCTGGGAAAAATTCTACAGTGATGCAGCGTGTGACTCGAAGGAGGGAAAAAAACATTTACTCTGCTCTTCTTCTGACAGTTTCTCATAAAATATCTGCAGTCCATCTATCTTTTAGTACTCCAGGCTCCTCTGGAGAGCAGAAAATAGTAGTTTAAAGCTCACTTCAGTGCCAGTCTGCGGGAGATTGCTTTCCACAGGACCCCTGCTGATGGAGGCCTAGGGGAAGAGGCCCAGGAGTTATTCAATCAGTCCAAGGCTCTGGGGCGGCCAGGGCTCCTTTGAGGGCTGATTATAAAGCTGCCCTCCTGTTGCCTGCCTCTGAACAGAACGAAATGAGCAGCCTCTTGCTGAGCAGATTCTGCAAGAAGGAATTTCACCTGTCATGGAGTTTGTCAGAATTTCAAGATTTATCTTGGTGCAAAATTAATAAAATACCAACTAGGATTTCAGCCTGACTACTCAGCTGTGTCATCTCAAAGTGATCTTTCACCTAAGAAAACCTGGACACAGAGCTACTGAAGTCATTCTTGCCCTACTTTTGCTCAGGAGCTTTGGTGGATGCTACAACTGAATAATAAAATGATTAGAGGTGGATTTCCTGACAATTACATCCAACGTCAAGTGCTGGGTGGGTGCTACCGTCTTAGCGTGTGACCTTCCACCTTACTTCTGTGGTTACTAAATCTCCCAGGAATAAGCTAGAAATCTGAAATAGAAAAAGATCATTTCTGCAGTTTATAACCTAGCAGATCCCTTATGGCAGCACATCTGTTAAGTTCATACACTGGTATTCCAGGTCTGGATTTGATTTATAAGTTTTAAAGGAATACAAACAACAGACTACATGAGATTACATCCAGTGAAACACTGCAAATTAATATTGCCGTGACAGTCAAGTACATGGTTTTTTAACCATATTCTGAGTTTAATGTTGTGGTAAAGTGCCAGGTTGATAAAGCATCATCTAAATCTCTGTGAGCTGAATGCAATTCTTTCGAAGCTAGACAGTCTCACCAGTCTTCTGACAGCGCCTTACAGCAATAATAATAATAAAAAATCTTCATACACTACCTGTTTAGTTAAGACTGTACTAGCTTATAGCACTTGGTCACAGAAATTTCAAGTCTCAGGTACCAAAGAAGCAACTTGCAGCCTGCAAGAGAGCTTTTCAGCTAAAAGAGTAGATCAACTTGGAGAAAATAAAATTCAGCTGATAAATAAAATAAATTAAAAAAAGTATTATTCAATTTGCAATGCTGCTGGTTCAGGTCTTGACATGGAGAGACAGAGACCCGCTGTACCCAGAAAAGGTTAAATATGCCTAGATTGGGAAGAAAGATGCATTTGCCATCAACAGCTCTTACCCTGAGCTGTGACAATTTCTCTGTACTGTTCAAAGCTGTTTGCTGTTTGAAGCAACAAATCTACCTTTCTGTCTATTTGCTCCCCAGCATTTTCTAACAAGAGCTTAAAACAAATGGTAACATACCCTTTACCTGCCTCCTAACCCTTAAATGACAATTCAACATTAATACACATCATAAAGCCACCTTTACCAGGCACTAGTGGTGTGACAGTTTTAACACCAAGAGATCTCACAGTAAAGGGGGAGAGAGAAAGCACACAAGTGAATGCACAGATGGTGGGAGGGGACACAGGGTGCTCTCAGCAGGTTACAGTAGAGATGCATTAACTCCACAGAGGGATAAGGGCTTCCCACCAGTACAGTCATGAATTATAACTGAGCATGGGAGTGAGTTCTTAGTGCCTGTCTCACAGCAAATATACTGTTCCATTTTCCTGCACGATCACCTTTCACCTTTACAAACGCAAAGCCAAGCAAAATGCACCGCTAATATTTAACAATATCACAGGTTCTTTATCTTACACAGCACACATCTACACACAGGAAATATGGGGGGAGGCAGAGTATTCACTGACACAGCGTATCCCCGAGCAAACTTACACACCCATGATCTGTGACCGTGCCTAGCGATTCTCCCGCAAAATGAGACTATAACAACACAGAAAAACAACCAAAGCTGCACGTAGAAATGTGTGTAACTCAGCAGTATTGGTTCATGAGAACTGAATCATCTCTTTCTCTCTTCCTTTGTTAACAGGGTGGAGGACACTCAATTTCAGCTTTGAACACAAAGGAAGCTCAGCTTAAAAAAAATCACAAGAGCCTGCAAAATTCCACTCTTTTCCTATCCAAATGCCTTGGTTTGATCAAGCATCCAATTAGAGGTAGAAATGCTAACCTAAAAGCTGTTCCTTCCACTTGGGGGACATACACATTTTTTGCAACATACACTTCCAGTTGTGTAGCCACTCTGCACCAGGGTCTTTTTCACTCATGTTTAGAATAGAGTAGACCAATGATGCTCTTACCCTGCCCCCAACAGCAAAAAAATAAAAGGCAAAAACAAAGTAAAGGAAAAAAAAAAGCTGAAAAAAAAAAAAGCACCACTTTTGAGCCAAGTTTGCTGTTTACTGGAGTGTCTCTTTATGAATCACTGACCACACCTTGTTTTCTCAAACTATCTGCACCTCCTCCCTAGGGGAATTCATCCCCTCCCAACTTTCCTCCTACTCAATGAACCTATCAATGGAGAAAACTTGTTATTTTTGGCAGCTGAAAATTTGACCAGTTTTAAAGGATTCATTTACCATGCCTTTCACTTTTGTTTAAATCCTCAGTGTTCCTGTTCTAAATGACAGCATGGCAGGCATTGCTTTTAAGCAGTATTCATCTTGCCTACCACATCTCAGCCTTTCAGGACTGCTCTCTCTCTAACAATGGAGCCTTACTCCTTTATAGCTTGAGGGCAGAGACTCTCACTAGCTGTAGACTTGCTGCAAATATCACAATAAAGGACACAAATGTGAATTTCTTGTAAAATACGGGTTGGCTCTGGAGGTACCTTGCTTTAGAAAACTCTGTCAAGAGCAAATAATACATCTTTTTCCAAAATGCACAGCAGCCACAGAGTTGAAAGAGCTTTTCCAAGTGATCTAACATGTCAATGGAATCAGGATGCTTGTGAATTTTACACTTTTCTCCACTTTAGGTCTCTGATCGATATTTTAGCTTCTTTCCCACTTAATATACTCAATGCTGGTTTGGCAGCATGTCTTGTGGAACTTAAAAAAAAAATAAAATCCCTGAAGCTTGAGGAGGTGCTCTGCAGTGGAAGAAGGTAGGGTTTGAACTACAGAGATCTTAAGAGGCAGCAGTTTTGCTGCTACCAAACCTCTGTACCTATGCTTTGGTACAGCAAAAACGTGGAGGAGGGAGGATGCTGGGAGCAACAACAACCTTGTGCCAGGGCTGCGGAGGGAAGTGGGGGCAGACCTGGAGCTGCAAACTTCCAGTGATAACGGTGTGCCGCCGCTCGTTGGGAAATGACAGGACCAGTGGAGAGTGGAGCCAGGAATAAGGAGCTTATTCATGGAGATGGAGTGAGGGGGGCCAGCAGCAGGGTAGGGGGATGGGAAATCAGATTTGCAGAACTGGCCATGAAGCTCCTCAATACACCATAGCTGGATGCTTCATAAAGTCACACTGATGGCAGCCCCGGAGATGGCCATCTGTTGTCAGCTCTGGGCCAGATGAAAGATAATATAATGGCAGCTACTGGTAGCTAACAGCAGGGCAGTTGTAGGAAGGAATGTGTCCTAGAATGAAGAAGTGGTGCTTCCTGTTTAGCACAGAAAATCAGTCATCGATATCAACTACATTAGCAAGAAATTAATGGATGGACAATTAAGAGAACTGAACTGATCTACCAGGGAAATTATTCATATGCAAACAGAGTGCTTATTTCTTCTGCTTACTCCAGGTGTATGTGCCAACTGATCTGACTAATGGCAAGGTGTAGGCTGAAACATTCAGGGCACAGATGATAAAACCTCATTTTCTACAAAGGGCAGAATTCCATTTCTAGTGATTATCTGTGGGTCAGGGAATACACTTACTGCTTTCCCTGCCCTCAGTCTATGACAGGACTCTGATGTTCACTTAGATTTCTGTAAGGACTGAGGGTAGAAACTGGCCTTTTTGTAATAACTGAACTACCCCTTATTATTACCATGATTTATTTTTACAAGTGCCTTATCATTATTACCAGCATCACTAAGAAGAAAAAATGTTTGCCTTTCCTAGCACTATTATTTCTATCTTGTTTCTTTCTTTGTCCCATAATCTCCTTTCTGCTTCTCTTCTACTCCTCTGCTTTTTGTTCCCTTCTTCTGCCTTTCTGTGCCGTTTTCCTTCTGCAGTAACTTTTGACTTGCTTCTTTAGGCTGAAATCTCACACACTTCACTGTTCTATTTGCTAAAAGCCCTCAGAAATTATGATTTTAATGTTGACATTTAACATCACTGGTATGTTGCAGAGACAACATTTGCTGCTTTCAGATTGGAAACCATGAATTTCATTTAACATTTTTGCATGTCATAAGGATTTGCAGTCATAAGCATTACAAACTGTACTATATTACCTGATTCTCCAGAATCTATTTAATATAGACCATATGAGTCAATTTGGAGAAGAGATGCATGGGTTATTTTTTTAATAGGTACTTATATTTTACAAAAAGAATCCTGCCATACAAGTGTATAAACAGGAAGAAGTAGGCAAAATAGGGACATATATCCAAGCACACATGCTTTTGGGTATGACTCAACCCCCTAGAAAGAGAAGGAATACAAATTTTTGGTTATTTTTGAATAGGTACTTCATGAATGTCATTCAGGACAGTATACTTACTTTTCAGTTCTTTACCATTTTACTGTTCCTTAAGTCTGAATTTCTTTTCAATATTAAAATGTGTATTTAAATGTAATATCCATCACTTAAGTGCTGTACTGTCTTTGCCAATTAATTCTGTATTTTCATCAATAATATTACTCAAGCATCTGAAAAAATAAACCCATAATAGTGATTCAATTGCTCCAGAAATTTAAGGAATGTTCTCACAGGGAACATATAAGGGATGTTGTGAATACATTGTTTCCTGCTTATTTACAGGAAAAAAACATAGAAAATTTCACAGGTTGACTATGGTACATAGAGTTACTTATGTATGAAGTATGTGGAGACAAATGAGACACATTAATACAAAGCTCATCTTTGACAAGCACTATTTAGTGAAATCAAAATGGTCCCTGAAAAACTCTGGCACTTTGGGCTTGGTGGGCTTTGCAGTGTGCTATAAATATTCATGAACTAATGAAGTACCCACAGGGAGTGTTTACATTTGAATAGGCCAATCAAAGGCGGGTGAACTCACAAGCTCCAAACCTGGAAATTTCTTATTTAGAAAAGAATTACCGCATGAAAACCTAACGTGGCCATAACACCCCTCAATCCCCAGGAGGGAAGGGGCACTGGAAGGGAATTCAAAGAATTTCTTTTTGTATTTAAACTTTGTTTGACATTGAAGCAAAAGACTTGCAGGGGAAACACTTAGAAGGTATGTCCTTAAAGAGCTAATGCATGAGTGCCTCCACCGTGCTTCTCTTGATTGCCTTTTTGAGAAAATTTGCAAAGAAAATAATTCTCCCTTCTAGGGGGAAAAAGTCTCAAACCTCAGGAACACAAGTCTGAATTTTTTAAATCTTGAAAGACACAGAAAGATACTCAGTGCACATACTGGTGCACACATATCTATCTGAAACAGAATGCACAGTAAGAGCTCAGGAAAAAGAGCAAATTTGCAATGCATGCAGCTCAGTCTAGTCCCCTAAAACACTGACATTAATTACAATCCTAGTATCTCTGGAACACATATTATTATCACCATCCTCACTCACACGATGGAGAGTGTGCATGGTTATGTGGAGCAAGTTAGTACCTGACCTTACAAATTAATCCAGCTCTTCTGACTCCTAGGCATTTGCTCCGAGAAAAGCAACCTGACTGCCTGCTAAGGACTAGGGCCAACATTAATGAATGTGATGCCTGTATTTATGCATCAAAAGTGTTTTGTTGAAACTTTAAATGAGGCTATGGCTGCTCAGCACCTATGCTTCTATCAAGGTTCCTAACTTCAGGCATTTTTGACCTGATTTCCTGATGTACTCAGCACCAGCATCTTGCCCTGGCCTTATCTGCAGCTGGAGGTGCTCAGCACCCTCTTAGAAATAGGCCACTGAGTTTGAAAATGCTGGCCTAAAGCTTTGACTGTTAATTGGATTCCAGGTAGGCTTCTTTTTAAGAAGAGCTGACAAAGTTATTCCCTGCTGGCTCCTGGCCTTTGGGGCCTAGAAAGCCAGCATCTATGTTCCACTCCTCACCCTAAGAGCTTGGGGACCTAGAAATGCCAAAACTAATCTCCAATTTCACTTAAAAAAAATGTTTTGAGGCCTTTTCTTTGTGAAGAAAACATCCTGCAGGTTTTAAAGTTTTGTGCCTGTTTTTGTGTAAAGAGCATAAATTATTCACGGTCTCCCCTGCTGTTGGGACCTACACAGTACACAGACTCAACTACTGTGGGGGCCTTGGCAAAACAATCCTAGATGGAGGTAGCTGTGCCACTGCTGCTATGGCTGATGCTATTCCTGCACCAGCCTCTTTCCCAGCTGGCCCCAGAAGGCCTCTGCCACAAGGAGACAACCCCAGCCCAGGTTAATTAGCAGTTTTCTCTAGCTGACCCCCAAATGAGAGAACATAGCGTTTGAATCCCAGCTCTGCCACTGTCTCCACTAAAGGTCTCAGTCAAGCCTTTAGTTCTTGAAATAGCCTAGAGCTTGCTTAGTTCTGCTCCAGCTCAGGTCAAGGGTATTTTAAAGGCTGTTTTAAAATGTTGAGGTTTTGGGAGCCTTTTTCAATGCTGAGATCTTTGGAAAGTTTAACCCTTAAAGAAGTGAGGAAGAATCTAGAAGATTACTTTGAACAGTGCTAACCTTGGAACAAGAAAATGGTAAAACCAGAAATCCAGAGAAGAAGTCACATTAAGCGACATAAAACTTCCACAGAGTCTTCTATACTGCCTCTGTCCTGCTTTATTTCAGCGGCTTGTATTGGGAGCTAAGAATGTTCTCCTGCTGTTTGAAGCGACATGAGTAACATCTGCTATGAGCGCTTCATTCTTTCTTTCATCCTTTCCCTGGGGAAGGAGCTGTGTATTTTGTTTTGGTAGAGCTCTGTTGCTGTGGGTTGGGATTTGGGGGAAGGTTTAGAAATCTACATACAGGTATACGTTTGTATGAGAGAAGGGAGCCTTTGGCACATGTAAGTGCATCCTGCTCTTAAAAGCGTAAGTTGAGCACATCTGTCATAATACTTAACTGCTGTGGAAGTTTGTTCCATGCTCTCACAGGCCAGTCTGTGAGGAAGTTCTAGCTCTTGAGCAAAAATCTTCAGCTCTTTGATAGAAGTGCTCACAAAGCAGAACTTTGTCAACTACCGCATTGTTTCCAAATGGGAAGAACTTCTCAGGTCATCTCTGAGATGTGCTTGACCCAGTCCACCAAAAAAATTAAGGACTGAATCTTAGAACACAACTGAACAAACATGTAGGAAGGCAGTATAGACAGCAAGAGAGCTGACTGAATATGCTCCTGGTCTCCTTTGCTACTGAGGGCCAGTGCTGCAGCTCTCTGTATTAGCTGGAACGTCCTACAGGCTGATGGCTTCATGCCCAGGTATTCTGTGCTGATGGAGTCCAGATGGGAAGCAGCAAGGGCGTGAATCACTGAGGCCAGGTCCCTTTTGAACAGGATGAGAAGCAACTGCTGATCCAATTATTTCTTGCCCTAGTTTTCATATTTCTAAAGTGGGGACACTTAACTACCCCAGGGGCAACTAATATTAGTCACAAGCAGTTAAGAAAATGTCCTAATTCACCAAAAAGAAAAATAATTTTTGTATTGGGCAAAATGGTGCTGAGATCATGTAATCTTGGCTAGCATCATATTGAAAACTAACTGTCATCACTGATAAAACACTGGAAAAAATGTACAATTATTCAGTTCTATTGGATATCAGTGCCTCTCTGATCCAGCAACATCTGCATAAACCGAAAGTGAATTCAGTCATTCACTGTGGGTAACACCCCACAAGGGTACCTCGTTCTTCCCCACAAACACCACAATATGTTGTGTCCCTGGAAGTGCTCAAGGCCAGGTTGGATAGGGCTTTGAGCAACCTGGTCTTGTGGAAGCTGTCCCTGCCCATGGCAGGGGGGTGGAACTAGATGATCTTTAATGTCCCTTCCAACCCAAATAATTCTGATCCTGTGGACTTAATACTAGCACTGGAAATAGGAAAGAAATGGTTACTCCTCATCAGAGACAAGAGAAGCACAAACACCAGAGCAAACATCTAAGCCTATATCCAATAAGACAATAAGACTAAGTCAAAAAGGAGCAGGCACTGGAAACAGCATGTGGGCAGGAAAAAGTAGTCTTAATAGGTACAAATTTCTTATTGTAATTTAATGAAAATTCAATAATAAACTACTGATAAGTTTCTTTATTTCCTTATCAACTAAAAATTCAGCATTATGGATAATGGATGGAGAACTGTTTTAGTTATATCCACCTTCTATAGAGAACTGAATGGTTCAGGTGTTCAATTAGAAGATTTTATCTTTTGGGGGAAATATAGGCACCCTATAAATGCATCTACCTTTCAGCTTCCTTATATGATACTTAGAGATTGTACATGCCTACTTCAGAAAAGCCCTTATTGTATTAAGCATGTCTTATTAATAGCTTTCTATTCTAAAGAATAAACATTTTTAGGGATACACTTTTTCAACTCCATTTTAGAACTATAAATACACCATATAGCCTTTTAAACATGTAAGTACCGAAATTCACAACTTGGAACACTCTTAAAGCATTAACTTCTAACTGTTACAGAAGGTTTTCATTTGCTTTCTCCATATGCAGGTAGTATCTAAAAAAGTTTAAATCTGGTTCTGTAGATATTCAGCACAAAGGCATTTAAAGGCAGTGTAGGGAGCACAAAGGAAGTGTCAAAAGGATCTTAAAACAAAGAGCTGTAAAATTGCATTATTTCAACTTGAAGGTTGAGCAATACATCGAAGGTTTGATTTTCAGGACTGGTCATTTGTTCTCTGTTCTCACCGGAATGTGGTCCTGTGAGATTGTGTTGCATTCCTAGCAAGCGTCTGGAGTGAAATAATGCAAATTTCTAAATGGAGTCCTACTTGATTTTTGCATTGAGAAGGTGAGATGAACATAATATGAGGGGATTCTTACGTTCCTATAGGCTACTCTTTCTGAATAGGAGCCAGAAAATGCTAAGTAAAGAATCACACTGGGCCAAACACCAAATTAAGCACCATTATAACACACATATTTTCTGTATGCAATTAATTTAAAAAGTAAGGACCTGCTCTTGATAAAATAAACATACAGCTATGGTGCAAGCCCCAACACAAATCACGGCAATGTGAAAGGACAGAGAAGCACAACCTGGAGGATAGCTTCCAAAGATTCCAGTGCTTTAGGTGGCAGACAGCCTGAAAAAAGCAGTGCCTCCTAGAACAGATTTTAAATGAGAATGGGCTGGAGATCAATTTATTTTCAGCAAAAACAGATCCCAAAGCTCAGTATCTACTGCTCTGCCTGAGTGCTTTGCTGACCTATCACCAGCCTAGGTAGGTAACTGGAGGTTCTTACCAGCAAGACAGTGATCCCAGCAAATAAATGCAAATGGCATGATGGCACTGCATTTTTTTAAACATAATGCATTCTCCACTGAGGTAAGGCTATCCAAGTTAATTAAAATAATAACAAATATAATTAATTAAGTGTATAAGTAAATGAATACCTCTTCCTTTTTGCAAGTGTAGATAAGCCAGAGGGAGGCTGTCACTAAGCATGTTGAGATGGGGTCTAGTAAGAGCCTTCTGCATCATGGAACCACCAAGACACTGTCATCTAGCCCATGCAGAGCAAAGTTTCTCTCTGTAGCAACACCCTTTTGTGCCCTTCACTAGAAAACCAGGTGCTTCAGTTATGGTGAAGTTTCAATGAATGAGGCTTAGATGGAAAGAGCAAAATCTTTTCCTTAGTCTTGGGCAGGAGTAAGTTTTGAGTGGAAACACATGTGGTTTGTTTATTACAACAACAACAACAAAAAAACAAAAGAAGGCAGCTGATCGGGAGCCCACATATTTTGAAATGAAAGTGTATTTTAGGTGGGATAGACTTGTTAGGAGGTGATTTACACATCATAATTACACTCTGTGTGCTTTGCATCTTCATAATTCAGTTATCTATTCTGCTTTTTAAAATCGAGTCCTAATTCTACTGTTACAAGTAATTTTTACCTTACGTTCCTGTTTCTTTCTTTTCATAACTGTCTTTTGCATACCTGCACTTCCTTCCTTCCTTCCTATTTTTTCTTTTATTTTTCTTTTTCTTTCTATCTTTCTCTGTCTCTCTCTCTCTCCATCCTTTTATTTACCATTAATAAACAGTAGCATTACAAATCTGACAATGGCCCACAAAAAGACATTCATTTGACCCTATTTTTGTTTCCCACCAAGTCAAAAGAGAAATTCTGTCTACTTCCCCTCTGCCATCATTACACTCCTACTTCAGTGCATAGCTTTTCACATTTAAAGACAAAAGAACATATTTATTTTCCATTTCACTGGTTTACTAAACGTTTTATGGCTATCAAGCAGAAAAATAGGATGCCCATTGCTCTCTCCTAGAGAATACCTTGAGCTGCACCAACCTACAGTGCAAGAATCCTGAAATTCAGCTCTGTACCAGGTGGCTTTCTGCCAGCAACTTTTTGAAGCAGCATGGGTTGAATCACCTGCAATTTCTCTTGACCTTCTCTAATTCCCATCCTGATGATAAGCAAGTATCAGAGGAGGTCATGGCAAGTACAGCTTTGAATTCAGCTATCAAATACATAATGCTAATATACCCCCAGGTAACAAGTGTGGTACCTGCAGCTCTGTTTGGAAGAAGAACTTCTGTGGACACTGTGTGCAGTCATAGATCTTGTCCTCTTGTCCATGGGCTGAGAAAATATGCTGCTGCAACTTGTTTGCTTGGACAAACACTGAAATATTAGACAAAGAACAAGCTTTTCATTATTTCATATTGTAAGTGAAGAGTTTTTATTAACAATCTCCCAATACCATTGAGCAATTCCAGGATGTAAAGTCAGCAAGTGCATTTGGATTTCACCCCTGTTGCTATAATGTGTACCAATGAATGTTATTTATCTACAAAGTGTGGTGCTTCTTCTAAAACAAATGAATTGAAACAAATCCCTGGTGTAAGGTAAAAACCCCAGCAACTGACCAAGAAAAAAAAAAGACCCTGTCAGGACAACCAATGAAGATTTCAAGTATAAAGTGTCTGAAAATGCCATTTCCTGTTCAGAATTATTTCTTCATGCTTACTGCACTGTGATTGAACACACACAAAACTTATTTCCTAGCAACCAACAGGTTTCAAAAGCACAGATGCCAAAGTCCTGCTTACTCTGTATGCCTAAAGTTAAAGCTAACAAACAGCTCTGTATTTAAATGTGTTAATGCTAAAAATTATATCCCACAGCTATACTGGGGCAATGTCTATAAATGTGAAACAGAACTGCAGGTAAATTCTCTTTGGATACTTTAAGATCAACTTTGCCTACACACTGAATGCAAGGGTTTCAATAATATAAACATGTTCAATTTTAATGACTACAAAACAAGGCCCTAAGACTGTGTAACAGTTTACCTAGGAGACATACTATTAATAATTAAATTGTATATGCCAGAGGCAGTGTTTGGGTTGGCAGCACTGACTTCTGATGGATGCCTGGTGCACTGTGACCTAAAAAAGTTTGCATCTACAATATTAATCTGTATAGGCAAGGAAAGGATTTATTAAAGATGCTGGCATTTGACTTTGACTCCACTCCTAATCATTAAAATTATTCTAATTGCAAGGCAACAAAAAACATCAGAATATTGTTCTTCTGAGTCATACATTTTAATCACATTTCTCATTACCCTGGAAAAAAAAAGATCAGGTTCCATTTTCCCTATAAAACTTATATTGGTGATTTTTACTTCTTGTTAATATTCTAGCAAGATGTGCTGAAGTAATTTAATGGCATATTGCTAATAAAGCATCATTGTTTGTGATTAATGCTCACCGTCTATTTACCCCATCAGCAAAAAGCAAGAATTATTTCACACAGATTGGAATCGACTTATCTCCACACTCTTTAACACATTTTACAAGGTTACTGGCTCAGAAATTGAAGGATTAGTTTTATCAGGGATCTTGGTCACACAGAGAACCCTCAGTGGGTACTCTTTACATATGCAAGTTTTTATGTTGCATTTACAACATCCCAAACTTGGAATTTAAAGATCCATGACATTACACTAAAAAAAAAAACCCACACCATAATGTGTAAACAAAAAACAAGAAAAAAAAGTAACAGAATCAGCAGTAAAACTAAAAACTTGAAGAAATGCCTAACTGAAAGAATTATTGAACATATAGACACTTTACAGACAAACTGTTTGTGGTGGTACTACCCATGCTCAGATAAGCTGTGCAGTGAAGAGGAACTATGTATTTTTTAAATTTTATAACCCACAGAAATGTGTGAAACCTGAATACAGTGAGGTAATAATCATCACCAGCCACTGTATCTGAAAGATGAAAAATTCAAATTTAATTTTCCTCGGTAGCACTCGCTTAGGTTTCACTGGGTGTGGAGCTGCCAAACAAAGAGAAGTAAAATGAAGGTATTAAAGGGTCTATTTGCTTATCAATGAAAATCCTTCACTTCCATTAATGGAAAACAGAAACCTTGAATGGCTTCCAGAATTAGCATGCCATTGATGTGTGAATGCCCAAAGTGTGTTTTGTCATGTTTGTGATTATCTTTGATTTTCATCTTTTAAAGCAAAATTGGGAATGCAGGCTACATATTAACATTCATGTTTTAGGTTATCATTTTATGAAATGTTCTATTAGGAAGTCCTTAAAAAAACTCACAACAACTCAGTAGGCATCCTTTTAATGTGTTTTCATTTCCAACAACAGCATTTTTCTTTTCTTCATTATGGCCCAAACACTGCAGTGCTTAGCCCTACTGGGTCAAGTTATTTTCTCACTTGGGTTTTACTACTGAATAACACCACTGACTCGGGGAGGATTATTCCACACTTGGACTTGTGTCAGGGGAGAGCAGAACTTGACTTGTGGCAAGACAGCATGGTTTGCTTTCTAAAGCAGATTACAAGGGTGTTTCTTCTCACCACACGCTAACAAACACACACTTGAGGGCTTTCTTACCCCATCAGAGGAGAATGCTGCTGCACAGGCTATGCCTGGGAACTGGGGCCAAATTCTGCTCTGAGTTTTATTGGTTTAGATGAAGCATCTGTAGCTTTAAAGCACAAATTTATGGACAGTTTTAACCTTGGCAAGTTTGAAACATGGAAGTAATGAACGTGATACTGTGGAAGGTAACAGACTATCACTTCTGCAATTACAAAAAAGTCAAACTTCCGATAGAAGAGCTTGAAATGCACTTCTTACAGATGGATGTCTGACCTTCCAAGGAGCTCAGCTTTCTAAACGATTTCTAATCAATATTACTAATGAGCAAAATGTAATGTTCCCTCCTAAAACTGACCTAAAGCCAGCACACAACACATTTTTTCAGAGAGTTCTGCAAGGTCAAGCTGGGTGCATGACTGGGACAAGCAGTGATGGGTTCCTACCTGTAAAGCACACTGGACATTTGAAGGTGCCCCCCATGCCTTCAAAGCTGTGTTCTATCAGGTGGCACTGAAGTTTGGCAGGAGAGTCGAATGTCTGATTGCAGAGTTTGCATTCATGGTTCAGTCCTTCATCTGCAGGAGAAATCAAAGGAAAATTGAAACTCACCACGGCCCTTACAAAGAGAAAGTCCAACAGAATCTGTGAACTAGAATAGCTTTTTATTTTCCTAAGATCAGGAAACTGGGTGCCCCTCAGCACCTAAAATTGCTGCAGTGTTCTCTTACCGAGAATGCTTCAGAATATCCAAAGCTTGACTGGGCATTAAAAGCACATATTTTCCACTCACAATTAGCATTAAGCGGGAATGCAGAGCATTAGCCTTCAGTAGGAAATGATGACTATGACCTAAAACATCATTTCTTAGCAGAGCCACCCAGTCACGACCAAGTACATTTGCAAAACAGCACGTGAGGAATTTAATGCTGATCACACATCATCCTGTCTACCACGGGTAAGAACAGTGAATGCTGTTTTTGGCACTCTGGCTGAGGTGGAGTTTCTTGTAACCAGCGTGAGAAGGGTGGGTAGTTTATACCCTCACATCACTCCTACTCAACATTCCCAGTCCTGTGGGCATACATGAAACCTTTTTGAAACTGCAGGATTTCAAACCTCCCTTTCTGACAATCCTGGAATTTTTCCCTCTTTATTTGCATTTCTCCTCTGAACAGCCCAGAAAAGTCCCCGTGCGCCTTCTGACGCAGCTTTCCCGTCCACGGCCTGCGGCTTTAAAACCCTTCCCGCTCCCTGCCGCTTGTTCCTCTGCTTCCTCCCATTGTCCTCCAAGGCCGGCTGGTGCCTGGCACCAGGTTCCCTTCCTGAGGGTGCTGCAGGATTCATCCACTCCGCCATGAGGGCAGTCAGCGGCTGTCCTACTTAGAAACAGTTGCTAGGTAAGAAGTGGCTTCCAGCCCTGCTGCAGAGGCCTCAATTCCCACAGCGCCGCTTAGAAAAGGTCCTTCTGTATGTCACCAGTGTGCTACACGAGTAGCATTGATCTCGCAGGTAAATACTGTATCTGATTATTAAAAAACAAGCGGGAATGGAGTGCTTGGTGACTGGCACAGCTCCCTGCCACTTCTCAGTTGGGAAGGAGCGATTTAGGAGAACGCCCTGCTCATGCTGAACACTTAAATGCCAGGCTGCCAACATCCCGCCGGACACTGTGCTGCCTTCAGTGATGATCAGCGACTCTGGTGACGGGCATTTGCGAAGGATGGTGAGAGCACAGACAGATGTTTTGCATCCCACACGACAATCCTTCCCACTGGTGTGGAGAGAACACGATATGGTGCTCCTGCAGCTGAGGGGGGGTACATTACTACCCCAAATGAAATGTCAGTGGTAGCCCCCAGCTTTCACTTCTTGTTAGTCCAAAAGCTAAATTTATCCTGTTCGTAAATCATGGCATCTTTAGCCAAAGGGGAGGAATTAGACAGTGTGAGCCAAGCCAGGTGGTGGTGGCCATTCTGCAGGTGGGACTACTGAAAATTACCATTGTGTGGTTTCTATGAGGTGTCAGAGCTCTTCACAATGAAAAGGGACGGATTAAACCCAACAAAGACAAAGGTTTACACAAAATTACATGACTCCCATGCAGACACAGCAAACTGCAAACTTCCTTTCCTTTTCTAACCCTTCCTTCCTGAAAGCAGTGTTGAATGTTCCTGACTACCTCTGTTGCATATAGGTAAAGCCTTATAAAATAAGGGCCTTGTTGCCCTTGTAAAATCATGGCTCAGGCCATGAGAAGCCATGAGAGACATGCAAGATGAGCTGCGTGACCGCCACATGTCCATATCCTGGTGTGTGATGGTTGGTTGACTTGGGCTTGGTCTGCCTTAAAACTATGTAAACTGATAACCAGCTAACTGCTTAAAAAGGCCTGGTTTTTGCAATAAAGCTCTCCTTTGCACCTGCCTGGGGACTCTGTGTCGCTCTGCATCGTCACATACCTCTACATGCTGCAGAGCTTTTAGAGGGTGTGAAATGGAAGGCCTGCTCTGAGTGTCAGCTGAAAAATGTTGGTGGTCTTGGCAATCCCCTGTCCACAGACTGTTGCTGCTGAAGTGCCTGTTTCTGTTACTTACATGAGACAGAAGAACTTGACTCCCAGCCTGCCTGACCAGGAGCAAATTTATAGCTGGACCCACTGAGGACGGCTGTCAACACAAACTCAGACTCAGGTCAATCTCAGCTCTTTTGACACTATGGCCTCTCTGGAGAGACTGGAATATGGCAGCAACAGAGCACAGGCTGCTGAGGTACACATCCCACCTCGCCATATACACTGGTAGTCATGTACAATGGCTGATAAAAACCTTTGCCAAAGACTCCCAGCGGAAGATTAAAGGTGGATGACACTATCTCATCTTGTAGGCGACACCTTTTGTAACTCTTCATAAAAAAATTAAAAAGTTATCCAATATATGCTAACTACTTTATTAGCAGATAAAATTTTAGTGGATTATCAAGATGGTGGCATTTTCCACCAAAATGGGCAGCTACAAGATAGGAAGCTTGTAAGGTGAAGTTTCTCCATCAACCTGTTTGTGCTGATACACACAGTAAAAGCAATTAGGACAAAGGGAGCTCCATCTCAGAGTCTTCCACAAGTCAAGGTGAAGATAATCGATGACAATTCTCAAATCACAGGGTAACTGCTGGCAAAGTGTAAATGAACCATGCTAATCATTCTTGAGCATGGGAATGCGGAAGAGGGAGTTCTTCAAACACTCCAAGGAAGAAAGACTTCCGAAAAAGAAATATTTTTATATGACACTACAGAAAACAGAGAAGGCTTTTTTTGGTCTTTCCATTACCTTAGTTGATGAAGAAAAAAGTAGGAAGAAAGGCATGCACTCCTGATACTGAAGCAAAAGCAATTTTAATTACATAGAAATTGTACTTGTTCAAGAAGAACTGAACCCCATTAAATGTGACCCTTATTGTATTTTCCATATTACTCAAATCCAAGGTGATCTCCTGGTCACAAACATCAAAATCACTTTGATTATTCTGTGTTGCAAATATGATTTTCCTAAAGGCTTATAAACAGGGTTTGAAAAATCCCCTCACCCACTTGCCTGGGGCAGATAAAAAACTTCCCCAGGCAAGAGACATCAATTTGTGCAGAATCTAAGCTTCCTCTTAAAAATAAAATGCTTTTAGTCTCCAAGTTCTAAAGACCATATTTAAAACAAGACTACATGTGTATAACTAATAGAATACTATTTTTCCTAAGTCCCACTGTTTTCACCCATTTTGTGCACATCACCAGCTTTGTTACATCCTGGGAACAAAGGGCAAGGTTCCAGTCCTTGAATTCAAGAATGTGAGATCAGCCATGATTTAAATTTAAGGAAGACAGCTAAGGGTACAGAATTGGCAGAAGAGTCAGGAGTGGTGGCTTCCCTTCAAAACTCCAACACTGACATACTCTTATCACCTTGGGCATGACAGTGTGGCCTGTGTTTCTTAGACTACCCATCTTTAATGAAGAGGTGCTAATTTTTAATTTCTACTTCAACAGGCTGACCTAATTACTGACTCTTAAGACTTTTAATACAACCAAGACAGTGGAGCTGGAGAAGAGCCCAAGACTATCTGCCATACTCAGAAGACCCAGAATCACTGCCATCTGCCTTTGAAAAGGTTTAAGATTATATTTCTTGACACACAACTTGCTTGGATCACACAGCATTGTGGAAGGATGAGGGAACAAGGCTTTGTCCCTGTTCTCCACTCTCCAAAGACAATTTAAAAGCATGGCCAGCCTTTTATCTCGCACTGGCATGAAAGAGCCAGGATGTGGCAAATCTTGCAAAGGTGCCAGATGTGGAAAGAGGCTGCAAAAGGCTCTGTTTACACAGTGGCCTCTGTCTAGCTCTCCATGTTTAGCAAACAATTTGATAGGGTGCTATGGAAGTGCAAAATATGATATCATTAATAAATAAAGGGCCAGTGAAATGTCACATTTTCAGTTTCCATTTGGGATAAATCTGAAATGGAATGGAGTGTCAGATACAATCCAAAGGACTCTCCTTCCCTGCAGAACAGAGCTGCTGCTTTTTTGGCTCTTACTCAGGCAGAAAAAAAAAATAAAAAAAAATTTTAAAAAAAGTGCTGAGCAGCTTTAAAAAATTCAATCAAAATAATCTGCTCTTTGGAAAGGTGGCGGCTGACAGTAATTGGAAAATACTGTCTGACTCATTTATTAAAGTGAGATTCAGAGTCAATTGATTTAATAACCATTAGAATATTCTATTAAGGATATAATAGGTTGGCACAGCCCTATTTTTTATTAAGAGTTATAGGTAAGAAATAAGCAATGCTATAGAATTTTAGACAACTGCTGTATGGATTAGACTAAAAATATGGCTTGCAAAATAGGTATAAAAGCAGCAAGTATCAGGAGGAGGAATAGGAAAGTACATTACAGTGCAAATGAGTTAGCTGAAGGATGAAAAAGAAATGAACCTTTAATATAAAGCCTGCACTTTTCCAAATCTAACAGAAAACTCTGCACTGCATTCCCTGGTGTGGTACATCATAAAACAAATCAGCACATCCTTCACATTATGGGCCCAACAACGCCATGAGGAAGGCAAGAACAAAGTACCCACTGTACAGCACAGAACTGGTGCTTACTGTTGCCCTTATGTGGCTAGGATATGAGCCTGGACATGGTTAAGACCTCACAAAATGGATGGGAATGGTTCACTCACTACTCGTAGTCAAATGAGTTTGATGCATGCAGAATTTCTGCATAAGTAAATTGCTTTCCATTTGTAATCTTTATTCAGATAGTGGGAAAATGTAAACATGAATCAATTCCAAATAAATGCATTTAATATTCATATAAATGTTTAATATTTACACAAATATTAAATGTTTCAATGCAGGCAGGTAGATTTTAATTAAGGTGCAGCCCATTACCTCAGCAACTAACTTGACAACCAACTATAAAAGCAAATATAATCAGTCTTCGTGCTGAGCATATACTCATATTTGGGGATCCTCTTTGTATTGGCTACCCATGTACTACAGAGTTATTGAGCAACTTGCACAGCAGGCAGGATGCTCCCATTTGCACCTCCCCCAGAGCCAGTGCTCTGGATGACCTGGCCCAGTCTGTGTTACCAACTCAAGGCACAACTTGTTCATTTCATGGAAAGCCCTGACATTTCAGTACACACTTTAAACAAGTGGAACCCTTTAAGCAGCCTCTACACTGTGTGTCCCATGTTTATGCTTCTTGCTCTTCAATAAAAACAAGACTAGAGCAGCTTCAAGCAAATGTTCACTGGCTGACTTACATGCAGCTGTTAAGTCGGTAACCACTGGGGGCCCTCTTATATTGTCTGATCAACACTACAGCCATTACCCAGCACCAATTTGTAACAGTTTATAAGTAACTCCTTCTCTTATTCACCCTCGAGGTTGTCCAGAAGAGTCCTTGTGCCTTCTACTCTGAATAAATCTATAGGCAAAGGTCCTAGGATGATGATGTCCTCCTGGTAAACCATAATGAGGCTGGGCCCGTGCTCAAAAGCATCTGCTAAGAAGTCATGTGCCCTCCACACACAACACAGGAATGAAATGGCCTGTAGGCCCTGTATTTTTCTTTTTTTTTTTAGGTGTAAAACATGCACAGCTCCCACATTCAATGTGTTTTCTTTGTATATTTTTTTAACAAGCAAAACATGCCCCTAAACCAATTTCTCCTTCTTCACGTTGCTTTCACTCTTCCCTGAGCTAATTCTGCGGCACACTTTTATAATCCAGAGATCTGAGGAGTAAGGAAGCAATGCCATGGATGACAGCTAACAACCCCTTGGCTACAATATCTCACATGGAAAACAGGGGAAGGACAAAAAATGCCATACAACACTGTAATTTCCAGAGTGTACAGCCATCCATGCTTCCTAGCTTATAGTGCTGTGCCTACCTGCATCTTTTAAATTCTACTGGCCACACACCTACACAACCATCAGCTTCCCTGTGCCACTTCAGACAACCTCATTTCTGCTCAAAATTTGGTCTTAGGGTCTACTATGGCAAGTACGTGCATGACATGTACCTTCACACGCTAAAGAACAAATAACAGCTCTTCCAAGTCTGGAAGCTAAAAAGGAAGAGTACCTGAAGTCTCCAGCACCCCATTCATAATTTCTTCCTGATTGTACTAATGCTTCTGCCATTTTCAATTCCTCAAACATTATCACAACTCCTCAAATGAGAAACATGATCCACCACAATATTAATTTTGGAAGCTGGCATGAAAAGCATGGGAATATAGTGATAAAAGAGACAGTAAAGGCAAAGCATACAGCTGGAATTTGCAGCAGGAAGAAGAATACTGCTGGAATTTAAAACTTGTGAGAACAATCTATCATAGAAAAACAAGTTTTGTTAAAGTCCTAATTAATGATTCAGTCCTGGTGGGACAGGATGAAGGATTGGATGGAAAGACATAAGTACACCTGTGTTTCTCCTAGACTGTCCAGGGCAAGTCACCACATGTTAGGAAAGAGGAGGGCAGGGGAAGGAAATACCCTCTAGGCACAATTATCCTGCACACTTTCTCTCTTGTACCACATGCTGCTGCTCATGTAGATGCCTACATGCTGGTCTGTGTTTTATCCTTAATACCACTTTTAACCAAAAGCTTGACATTAGCTGAAGAAACTCAAAACATCAGGCTGCACCGCAAGCAATGTCTTTCCCCTTACTTTTTTTTTTTTTCCAGCTCAGACTCTGCCCATGCCAAGGAAAGGTGGTGGACAAGATCCTAGCAACAATCCTAAACTCTTGAGTCTCCAACAACTGTAGCCTCTCAAGGGGAAGGTAGGGACCAGGCTATGACACTGCCTTGAAGGATACTGGCCTTCAGCGAGCAGGAGGAGGATGGGACCTGCACCATGCTGCTGAGGCCAGGCCATGCTGACTCCCAGCAGCACTGGGTAGGAAGCTTTATTCAACAAGGAGGAAATAAATCCTACAGCCTTCTGCAGTGTACTGCTAAAGCTACAGCAAAGGGTGCTGATTGATATAGTGACAAAGAACTGGGATCCACCTCCTCAATTAAAGCAAAAGTTCATCTCTCCAGGGACAGATTTTGAAATTAGATCTGCTTAAGGGAAAGCCAGTCTACTGCATCTTTCATTCCACTGTATTTTTGTCTGAAGCAAGGGATGCATTTCACTTCACCAACTGTTCACTTTTTTGCTTGGTTGCACTCACTTTGGCTGCTTGTAAGTGAACTCTTCTTACCACATGTGCCTTGTATGTTCTATTAAAGCCACAAATTGTCTGGCTTCAGTGAGGCTGGATGAAAATAAAAGAAGGGCAACTGGCAGGGTCTACTTCTTAATAAGTGTCATGTATTCAGCTCAAGTAAGAACAATTTAAAAACAGTAAGTCCCCTCTCCATCAAACAACAGCATTTTCTGGGCAACTGGCTACCAGGAGAGAGTTCAGGAGTTCTGCAACAGTGTTATTCACCAGCTGATGGGACATGCATAATTTGCTACTCCCTGTCTGTAACTGCACCAGAAAAAGGTATTAAAATTAGTTCAGGAAAAAAATCTGCGTTGCATCACATAGCTACACACATTACAAGGTTACACTCCATCATTGCAATAAAATCCCATGCGATGGAGCTTATTTTGGAAACAATTTTACCCTGAGATATAAAAAGAAATTTAAACCAATAGGAATAAGCTGAGCAGTATGAGTTATTTGTAGACAGATGATCCAGCTCAACATTTACCTTTTCAAATAGTACTTAAGTGAGCACTGATTAAAAACTTGGTGACTGATCCTTCAACTGCTGGCATAACTAATTCAGGAGAGCAGGCCTCTCATCCTTCTAGACTCCTGCCTAGGCTTTCTGTGGGACTACATTCAGCTGAAGTGAAAGGTTAAGCCCTCCATCCTCTCATACAGGGAGATACAGATTATTTTCTGAATTTTACAGATAAAGAAACCACACTCCAAAGCTGCATCCCAAACAGAGAATGAAAAAAACCTCTTACTAAATTACAGTGGTGGAAGAATCAGACCCTGCTTCATCTGCTAACCGTTATGAATGCAGTATTGGAATTAAGGTTGGAATTGAGCTTTTCTCTGTTCTCTTCTGTGACCTAAGAGCCTATTTCCACAAAAACTTTTGGACCAAATCTTCTTTAGTGAAGTCAAATTGCAATTTGAATGGCTCAGAGGTTGCCTGAGCTAAGTAGATATTAATGACTTAAAAACTGTAGGGGGAAAAAAATAACAAAAGTATAACATTTGTATTCAGAAGAACTAAGCACAGTAAAAATATAAGTAAAACTTCTTGCTTTTTTATTAATTCAATTTTTCAAAATGTATTCAATTTCAGTATTTTTGTTCACTGTGAAGGCTATAGTTTTGTCTTCTTGTTCTTGCTTTGTGGCTGGAAAACCAGCTTTCCCTGTTCTTTGCTGTTACATGCCTACTAGTAATGCCCACTCATCTAGGTCTTCTGGAAGATACTGGTCAAAGTACAGGTATATCTACTTTTAAGTTTTACACAAAGAAAACACGAATTTTTAAGGTAGGGGAGGATATTTCATGTTGCATAAACTAAATGCAAGCTGTTCTAAATTTAGTGGTACTGGGAAAACATCTCACATGGAGACAATCAAAGTGTCAATATTAATTCTACACCACAGTGGACCAGCAGTAGAAATTATGTTTTGTACACAAGTCTCATCAGGTATTTCTTTTGTTCTGAGTAAACAAAAAGGGTGAGAGTTGCCTTCTTTCTTTTGGCATGAAGCTATTAGATGTCTGGAAGATAAAGTCTCTAAATGATGAAATGCTGTTTATCTACAAAGAATTCCCTGCTTATTCTTAAAAGATAGGGAAGAAAAAAGAAAAATGGAAAAAAAAGAGTAGGATAGGACAGAGCTTTCTTGTTATATTGGATATTTGATCCAAGAGCATGAAGAAATAACAGTTCTTTTCATATTTCCTAATACATCAGGTAGTGTTGATAATTTTATTTTCCAAATATTAATGCTATTATATCAGTTAAATATTATTTGGCATCTTTTTACATAGGTGACGGACACTTGGGACTGAGTAACAATTGCTGTGATTTTGATCCAGCTCTTCAACTCATCTAGGTGTGTATCAATTTTCTGCTTTCTTTCCCCCTAACCTCCATTTCCTCATCCCCAGCCCTCAGAAAAAAACAGGGAGGAAGAAGAGGTTCAAGGCTGTGAAGGCCCTCAGGTCTATGCTGATAACTGGGCATTTAATTAGATTATTTTCATGTGAGCAAACTGCTTTGCCTGTTAGGGGAGATCTCCTTGTACAGCAATGTATTAAAATGATAAAGCTCAATTTAATATAAAGAATTATTTATATTGCTCATCTGACTCAGTTTGCTGTTTTATTTTGGAAAGCATGAGAAAGCTCAATTTTAATTTGAGCTAACCTTTCCCTATGTCTCTCTTTGATTCTGCTATAAAGCAAACAAGCAGCTTTGGGCCCACATATCAAAAAAGGACCACACTTCATTCTAAACCTGCTCAACTCTCCTTCCCACTTTCTCTGCTGGTGCTAAGACTTCACACTGAGCTGAACAAACAGCTTTTGGAATTTTTATAAAGTTCTTCATTTGTGGATAAGAGAATAAGAGGGCCAATTAGTTATTCTTTCTCTATCTGTTACATGTTCTGGGTTGGCTTTATTTTCCCAAATTCTAAATGCCGCTGTTAGCAGATTTATTCCAAACCTTGATCAGACCTAATTCCTCACTGAAGCAAGGACACCATTTCCCACCATGCTAGCAATTGAGGAGTGGTGCTTTAGAACACGGACCCTCCTCCAGTGAACTTTGATGTAACAGAATGGCAAAGTTCTGAACTTTGAATAATAAGGAAAAATGAGGAAAAACATCAGAGTAGAAGAAATAGAGAAGAGCTGGCTAAAAAAGGATGTATCAGACAGATAAAGATTGGTTGGAGAAGGAGAACAGATGTAGTAGCAACAATAAACAAAAAAAGGAGGTAGACTGAAAAGGCGAATGGAGCAGAAGTGGTGAGCAGAAGAAGGACAAGGGCATGAAATCTGTGTAAAAAGGCACAGAAAATCTGAATTTAATCCTCACTTGAAGTTCACTGAAGAAATGCAGAGTAGCATACATTTCCAGGCAGAGCTTGGGTAATTTAGTGCACCTCCTATAGCAATAATGATAGATGTATTTTTACATCCAAATGTCTCAAGCCAACAAAGTTACCGTTATATCATTAATAACAATAAGCAATTAAAAAGAACAGCAGGTTACAAATACCAAGCATCAAACTAGGGGAAAAAATACAGGACCATTACAAGAAAAATAAAAGTATAGGCTGTCAGGTCAGTATATAGCCTTTCCAGATAAAACTTACAGAGCTGGAGAAAAATGTGGCCCGACATTAAATGACTATGAGGTGAATAACATCAGTGAGAAACCAAAAAACACTTGTAAAGCTCTGAGGAAATCTGAAATGTGATATGAAAAACATGCCTGTAACAGCAAGAGATAGGTGGCTGACCACTGTAAGACATTAGCCTTTTACTAAGACATACTCTAATAAATAACTGACAAGACTGCATTTGCTGGCTGAAATATTCTCCAAAAGGCCCACTGAGTTTTCACTGTGTGTGTCAGTTCATTTAAACAAGAAGAGGTAGGAAAAAACAGAGGAACTGAGGAAGAAAGGGAGGAAGACCCAGTCCAATCCTACAATTAATGGTGTGTGTGCACGCACAAGATGCCTCACAGTCATTGAAACCAAATTTATTTAAGCCATGTGCTGAAGAATGGGTAGAATGGGTTAAAAACCACGAGATTTGACTGAGTGTATGGCTGCAAGTCTGCACTGGGCAGTTTCCCCTCAGAGGGTTTCTCTGTAACGAGGAAAGTGAGTATTTCAATTTTTTTTTGAAATGAAGGCTGAGATTTTGATGCAGCATTGTCATTTCAGGGGCTCAGGTTGAACAAGAAATACTGAACATTGTGAGACTTGTGATCAAATTGTGAAACTGTGAAACCTAATTTACCCAAATGAAATGGGGGACACAAAATTAATTCAGATAAATGAGGATTTTGAATAAGCAAGGGACTATTTAGTGCTTTTAACACACATCTTGGGACATAACCTCATTACAGATCAGGAGTGTTGTGCTGTGAGTTTGTGTCAGAGTGGAAGTGTCACTGACACAACAAATAAAACCAAAAATATCCTATTCCCTGATCACTTATTTTGTGTTTCCATACACACGCTACACGAGCCTGAAGAATAATTAACACTGCTGAGAAGAAGCAGCAACAGTGGATGAGTCTCACTACAGCAGACCTCTCATCATAGCAGAAATACAAATGTACTAGTTATCGTAACTGTGCTATGTTAAGTAGACCTTTGCCCCACATTATTGTAAGTTAGAGGAGAGAAAAGGGAAAAGGAAGATGATATCAGCATTCTTGATGATATTTTATTTATCTGCACTTGCTGTTGACACAGTTGAAGAATAAGCAGAAGATGGAAGGAGACACACAAAACACTTGCAGACACAGATTTTTTTTTTTTACATTTTGTCAGGGACAAAAAGACTGCCAGTGAAGACAGCCATCCCTTTTACAAAGCAATCTCAGTCATTAAAGCCTGCAAAAAAAAGGAAAAAACAAATTGAAAGTGTTTCTACAGCTATCTTGTAAAAACGCTTCTAAAGCTTATAAAGATTCTGTGGACATTTTTGTTGTGGCTAAATTTTTAATTTCTTAACTTTATGAAACAATTTGACCAAGACCTGAGCACATTCATTTAAGCTATCATTTAAATATCGTATACCCTGACTTTTTGTAATAAAGGCCAGCTCCACAGGATTTTTTTTCCATCATCAATTTCTTAATGATATTAAGAAATAAAAGCATTTCTTAACAGAATGGTACTAGGTATGCATTTAACTTGCCTCATCTTTTTTTTTAAAAAGCTGGAGGACCATCATTTGGAAACCCTGATGCTGTTTAAAACAAAGCATCTTCATCAGAAACCTCACAGGCAGCAAGTTTCTCTACTTACTCGGCATGTTATGCTTACTTGTCAGTCTTTCTCCAAACAAAGTGGGGAAAACAAGCATACGAGATGCAAAGATGTAAAGCAGATAGAATATATCCCCCAGCCCCTTCAATTGCTTCCTTCACCACACTCAAGAAGCAATTTTAAATGTATTAAACCTGGAGGTGAGCAGAGGGATTTAACACTAGGCAGGATTTGAACAACAGAAAATAAGGTCAAGGAGGAGTATTACCCCTCTAGTTGTGTTTAGAAAAACAGGGGCATTTTAGAAGTAAAAAAAAAAAATCCCCAAACCAATAGGGCAAACTCACTTGCTGTGCTCTGCATCACTCTGACCAGTAAGAGCCCACTGTTAGATTTTGCAATGCATTTTGCTAGGTGAAGCATGCAGATTGTGATCCCGTGTCACTTCCACAAATAAGCAACACATTTTGTTGATGTTCATTTCTGTTTCATTGCTGGACTTGATAAATGACATGGCAGCGGAGAAGAAGAAAAATTGCTGTGTTAAATCCTTGAAAATTATACAGCAGAAGAGGTGGGCAGCCTCTGTATTTCAGCTGGGCACCAGAAGCCAAAGATCAGAACTGGAAATAATAGCTGACGAGGAATACCTGCAGAGCAGCAAGGAAACTGTGGGGCGACTGAACTGAAAGACATATTTGGGAGCTGTCTATCCACCCCCTTCTCTTTCCAACATTTTATCTATGTGACTGACACACTCTCCACCCAAAAAAAGATTAAAAGACAACAAGCTGGGTATGAGATGAAAAAAAAACAAATTGAAATTGAGTTATAGCAAACAGAAAGTTGGATGATGTACCAAAACATCAGCATTTCTCAGATAATAAACCACTCTGAAGGTCTCAGTAAAAAAGTGACAATAACAGGGAAAGTCCACATTAAAGTTGTTTCTTTGCCCTTAATTCACTCAGTCAGTAATATATTACCTCATGTATAGTACATTATCTTTGAATGACACATTCTGTGCCCTCTGTGCCTGAATCAAAACTCTGTCACATCACGGTAAGTCAAATATGCCTGCCAAACAACAGGTATCACTGCTAATTCCATGAGAGGCCCTCATGAAAGAAGTGCAGTGTTGCATGGCCAAAGTTTCAGTGATATCTCTTCCCAGCAGTGCGAAACAAATCAGTGCTGGAAGAGTTTGCCTACAATCCTGACGACGTGCTTGCCTTTGCATTAGAGAAACAGCAGAGAGCTAGCTAACACTGCTAATAACACTGCAATGGTTTCAAGCATGGGGGAAATATAATATGATGCAACTCTTATAGGGGTTCATGCAGAAGGAAACAAATGCCCCTCCTTAGGTCATTTTAACTCCAGTAATAAGAAAAGTGCACATGGAGGGTTGTCAGATTTCAGCCAGGTGAACACCAATGGAGCACAGAGCCTTCCTTGTGGAGTAAGTTGCACGTTTTGCAGTGTATTTTTTAAGATGGCATATGAATGATACAAAAGCAGCTTGATTTCTCAAATCTAGTGACTGCCATTGGAAGCTGGGTGTCCATCTGCATTTACACACCTTTCAAAAGGATAATCCACCTCTCTTCAGCGGCATTGCAGAGGCAGCGCCCTTTTTTCCCCTCTGCTCCCTGCCCATGCATGTCATCCCCCCAAGCCCCCTCACTGCTTTCACCCAAATATAAATAAAAAGAAAAATCTGCTTCATTACATTTGCTAGCATTAATTGATGTTTAAAAAAGTCTGTTAAAAATAAAACCCAGCAGTGACATTTTTCTTTGCTAAAGCACGATAGCAGCACATTACAAACATTACAAAAAGGTCCCCTGGTAGGTTTGTGAAGTTCCACTTTGGCAGTAAAATGCATCTACTGTATGTTCCCTGACTTTTTTTTTTTTTTTTAGTTTTTATTTTATTTATTTATTTATTTTTTAATGCAGGATAGGTCCCAAATGAAGATAAAACTCCCTGTCTCAGCAGCAGGGTTGCAATACTGGATGAGAGAACTGGATGGACACAGTGTATTTTTAGCATTTGTTTTACCCTGGTCAAATAAGTGATCCTGTTTACTGGTGGCGATGACGCCCACAGCTATTCAATCCCAGCTTGACATTTTCCCTATGGCTGCACCTCTCTTGCTTTTGCAGGAGTTGGGTGGTTCTGAAGGATGCAACGCTTCATGCCCAGAGGTCCTTTTGACATTTTAGAACAATGCATTCATCAGGCTGCTGGTCTCCTGAGGTACAACCGGAGCAGCAGAAAAACTAAGGAACCACAGAACCCAGCCCACTCACCCATTCTCCAAGAAATCTCTCCCTGTGCCAGCTGACATACTGGTTTCTGGGAAAACAGTCTCAAGCCAAGTAAAAGACTGCATTGCCTTCAGGGAAGGTGAGTACAGATGCTAAATTAAGCCTGGCAGGGTTGCAAAAGTGGGGAGAAATAGAAACAAAGGGGTCAATTGTTTTCATGTCTCTGCTGTTACCTACTAGGATAAATATAGCCCCTCTTCTCTTGCCTCTGTACTCAGGGCTTTGTAAAATGGCCTGAGAATCTGCAGAATCAGGCCCCTAACCCTGCTGCTTGCATAAGCTTTGCAAAAACCTTAATGCCCAGTTCCTTGAATCTTCTTTACAAAGTACTTTTCTAGACCATCTGAAGATGTCTGAGAGCAAAGGAGATGTGAGCAAGTAAGTGATTCTCTGGTTGTAACTTGCCTGAATTTGAAGAAATGAGAAGAAGAGCAGGATATACTGTCACCTGGCCTTTCTACCCATTCCCCACAGCTCACACTATATTCCAGGCGGGTGGTCCTAGCCCAGAGAACCTCACTGTGTGAGGACATGCAGCCAGAAAAGAATGTGACTGGGAATACTGAATAAGGCACACATATTAGTGCCCTTTTTTCTGAAACAAACAGTCACTCCAGGCAAGCAAGGCAGAACTTAGATGTTGAAGAGGACACGAAACTGGACAAGGTAGAGCTGTGCAGGGGTCCTGACAGCATTTCTTCAAAGCACAAGAGCCCTGTGACAAAAGATAATGGGACATTGGCTCTGACTCCAGAAATAGGTGTTCAAAGCTGTGAGCCTTTAGAAGAGCACAGAGGTAGGGATAAAGGAATCTCAACAAGGGAGCATAAGCAGGGTTAGATAGAAATCTTTGAAAATGATCACAGGATGCTTATACTTGATAAAGGGGTAAAAATAACACAAATAAATGTAAGTAAACCACATTAGATAAGTATCCAAAACCAGCTTGGTGGCTGCAGTTGTCTAGTCTGAAGAAAAACAGAGTGGTTAAAGCGAAATATAACTTGGCTCCTAATAAGAGTACTGGCTGTAGAGGTGGAAAGAAATGGAGAGATCTTTGAGATGATGAGAAGGAAAAAGCAGTGGGATTTAGAGACGGGAATGGGTGGATTAACGGAGCAAAAAGGAGCCAAAAATAACAGGGCAGGAATATTGAGAGAGAACATTACTGACAGGTGTCTGCTAGTTATAATTATATATCTCTTCTAATGCCAGTGTTATATTAGACTCTATCTTAACATAGATATTATTTCTGTCTTTGAAGTTCCTAATCAAAAGAGAAGAAGAAATACTTTCTGTCTTTTACAGGAGTTAACAATCAAGCAGTGAATTAAGCATGCTGCAGAGAGAGAAGCTGTAAAAACAGCAATATGGATACATGTGTATTAATAAAAGATACATGCATATGCATTTCAAATTGCATATAGAAATGATGCTTGAACTGCTACTTAAGCAGGATTACTCCTGAAACCATAGCTGGAGCAAGTCCCTAATATCAACTTGAATGAGGAGGAGTAAGCATTTTTCCCCTGATCCAAGCCTAATGGGGCTGCACGGGAGAAGAAGAGGTGATTTTATGGGAAGCTGGCGAATACATTTTTTTTAGGAGACTGCAGTCAGCTTGATTGTTGTGTTTTACCAGCAAAATAACTGCAGCTGCAGCCAGCTACAATTAGGTATTTAGCAATGTGTTAACAGGTAGCTATGCACACAAAAATGAAATCAAGTCAAGGCAAGCTGAACTTTGATCCTCAACCTATCTTTTACAAAGCAGCACCAAGGGACTATGGTTTTTTTTCTTAGCAGCTTTCACACTGATACTATCACAACAATTAGTGCTTTTGAGACATGCTGGTGGGATTGACAGCTGGCTGATGACACAGCACAGCCTGGAGACTGCCATTAGATCATCACTATTGACAGGTTATCTGCTCGCTCCTCACTAGTGAAAAGTTATTCTGTCTTTTGGCAATTGCAACTTTCTTTTTTTCTTTCTTTTTTTTTTTAATGAAAATACAATTTTGTTTTATTCACACCTAAATTGGTAACACAAGTTCCCCCAAAATGTGTTTCACAAGGGGCAATCCTGATGTTTTACTGCCATCATTACAGACACCCTGTAAATATTTTTGAGGCAGATTTTCTCACCACCATATGGAAAAAAATGCTGGAAGAGAATTTTCATTAATCCTTTTAACTGCAGTGTAAGCTGTGAAAAAGTGAGAGTGTGCATATGTACGCACAGAAGTGTATTTGTTTCCACATCAAATTTACAAATCTAAACTAAGTTGCAGAGAACTATGGTAGAGACCAGTAACTGTCACAGAGGGAAAGCATCCCAGCTGAACAGAAGATGACCACAAGTTACTCAGGATTAAAAAAAAGCAAACCACTCTGCATGCACCAGAAAGTAAGGAATAGTTGCTTTCCCCAGATTTGTGTTTCCCAGTTGATTGACTGTGTCCAAGAATGCATGGTCTCCCCAGGTCATATTTTTCCATTCTCATCTACAGAATCGGTAATGTTTAGGAAAGGCTAAATCTCAGGTAATAATTTTTCCTGTCTGAGAACACTGGACAGATTATTGTCTTCCACTCAACTGCATTCTCATAAAGTCTAGAAGTACAGCTGTCTTTGAGCCCTCTTTCCTTCTGTGACATGAAAAAACAGGGAAGACTGACACTCAGAGGAGTACTGTGGCCATGTGACTGCTGCATAATGCGGTACCCTGAGGAGACAGGGCTTCATACATACTCTGAGCTTTCTGCCTTTATTGGTAACCTAAACAACAGCATTCTAAATATATATCATTTAGTTACTTATCACTTTGAGTTAGGTGTGGGGAAGAAAAAAACCTCTGCCGTCCCAGATGCCCCAAGGACTGTCCCTCTATTGCCACCTGCTACAAGTCTCAGCCAGTGCTGAGCAATCTGGCTGATGCCAGGTGACCCCAGCACTCCTCTCCATGCCTCACTTCACAGCACAGGGGAAAAAAAAAATTCCAGACAGCCTGGCTGACATGCTTTGAGCTCATCTGAGGTAAGACTTGGGATATGAAATCACTGTTAGCAGGCCAGCATGCAGTGAGTTACCAAGCAAGACAAGCGTTATTTCCTTTGCAAAGTGAGCACTCAGAGTGTCTTTGCAAGCATTTGGGGCAGGGGCTGCTTTCTGCACATCTCTGTACTATCATTGTGTGTTATTGTGTTGCTGGTACTGGACTCCACACAAAAATGCAGTAAATTCCGTGAGTGCTGGTTTGGTTTTCTCTACCAATACAATAAAGGAAGCCAAACCAAGTACTTCTTCCTGTATGCTCCACAATGCCCTATGACCACACTGAGCTCCCAATGGATACCCAACATCTCACACATGGCTCTGACACCCTGCTGAACAAGGCCCTCACAGCAGACTTCTGATTGACCCACTCACTTTCCAGGACCTCAGAATGGGGCTACCCATGATAGAATAACTAGCAAAACACTAAAAAGATAAAAGCCTAAAGCAGCAAAATGCTAAATCAAAACAGGCCATGGGCACTGACCTCTGCTATAAGTCATGGATATGAGGCACTGTTTCATGATAATGCCTTGAGTAAAGTCCCCTCAGATGCTTCTTTCTGTGGGGAGTGGGCAGGGAGCTAGAAAATAGGTAATGACTTTCAAAACTAAAAAAACAAAAAAAAAATCTATCTATCTATCTATCTATCTATCTATCTATCTATCTATCTATCTATCTATCTATCTATCTATCTATCTGTCTATCTATCTGGATAAAAGAAAGTCTAATGCTTTCTAATTTGGAGAAAACATCTCATGGAAGACACTAGACAGTAGCTAGGGGCCTCTGACTGATGGCTCTTGGGTCTTCTCTGTACCTTTGATCTGCATTATGAAATGTTAATGTCCACCACGTCATGACTTGTTACATAAACATACCCTTTCTCTAACTGCTCAGTCTTGCCCGTTGCAACTTCCATTCATATTATCCATTTATATTTAAATGCCGACTTGGAGCTTATACCCAGAAGCACTGACATTTTTTAACAGGAGCAGCTAAACTGGGGTAAACTGCTAAATATAATTTATTGATGATAAAGAGCTTGGTTCAGATTAAATTCCAGCAATTTAATAATGAACACATTCACATCCTGCATCCGGAATATGTATATGTATGTGTTTTCCCCTCCTCATTTAACTGGGAGAAGGGGGTCTCGGAATCTGTGATTTCCTGTTGATTAGATGTGAAGCAACCACAAGCACATATTTTTGATATCTCTATTAACAGACTGTTCATGTCTAACTGCAAAACTTGGTTGCACTTCTCTCAACATCTTTGCCCAAGACAGACCAGTAAACACAATTCCTCTCTCTATAATTAGCCTTTTCTCTAAGGGCCCTGAAGTAAGTCTGCATGCCGTAGATTTAATATCCAGTGCTATATCCATATGTGCTGCCCTTGCCTGGTCCCAGAGCATATAAACTCCCCTATTAGCAGCCTTGACTGCTTAATTATGCAGATTTTTTTTGTACCCGCCTGCCTGTAAAATTACTGTGTCTAACCTTTTTTTTCTCCCTCCTCTTTGCACCATGCTGGCCATTCTAATGAAATCGGCATAGGGGAAAGGGCCTGATTTGCAGTTATGGAGGCTGGATCGTACTGGCAATCTGTCCTTAGTGGGAGTTACAAAAGAAGTCAAATGCCTTCATCTGGTTCTCCCCTCTCATCCCCAAGGTGATTGAGTTCACTTCCTGATGCTTCCCAAGTTTTCCTCGGGCTGTCCAATCAGCGCATCCACCAGGGAGCCCAGCCTAGCTTGCAACAGTCTCCGTATCTAGTTACAGCCCCACCAGGGACAGTCAACTATCCACCCCCAAGCCTTCAGATGAAAACCTTTTCTAACAAGGCCGCCCAGCGCCAATGAAATAACACACATCTGCATATCCACTGGGTCCCATGTTTCTTGTGCTCATGGATTATGTATCTTGCAGCCTCTAATAAAGAAATGCAGTTCTTTGTTTAATGTTTATCTTGTGCTTGTTAAGCAAATGCTAATGTTGTATCAGAATGCTTTAGTGCTATTTGGGTTTTTGGTGATTTACTACAAGACAATCTGCTGTGAAGTAAATTTAGAGGGGAGGGGGAAGGAAAAAAAAAAACATTCTGGTTTAGAGGGAGTGTGAGAGAGAAAGGTTTGACAGAGAAGGAGCAAGAGGCAGAGGGAAAGACGGAGAGCGCAACAGCTCCCGGTACGACTTCCCTAACCCCCGGCTGACATGCCCACTTCATCACCAGCCAGTCCGATACCTGGAGGTACAGAATCAACCCGCTATGATTTCCAAAAGGGATGAGATGATAACTTCCCCTTCAGTGGTAAGGTAAACAGTGTCCTGAAGGGTAAACAAAAAATAAAAAAGCCCCTTTTGTTGTCTGCCTTTGTGCCCTGATGGTTAGCACTGTGCTGTGTTATTCACAGACCACAGGGAAGCCCTAGATTTAATTGTTCATGCCTGGCTCTGCTAGAAATAGGCAAAAGAGAATATGAGGTATTCAGAACCCCCTTCTTCAAATTATTTTTTCCTCCCTCCCCCCTTAGGGAGGGGAAGAGAGGAGATTTGGAAGCTGATGAACAAATGAATGTCCTCTATTTACCCTTTGGCAAGACAGAATATAGACATCGACAGTGCTAAGTGCTCCTGTTAACTCTCCACTCAATTTCTTCAACACTGTTTTGAAAGAAGATGTAAGTTCTGGAATTCTATTTATTTTTCTTCTACAAATGAATCAGGGTCAATAAAGTGCAGATGTCCAAAAGGAGGAGACTTGAGTGCTAACTAGAAATGCATACACCCCCACATATAGTGCCCACATACCCCCCTTCCATGCCACCATACACCTTTTAGCAACCAGCTTTTGTCACAAAATCGACTGATTTTAAGGTCTGCATGAAATAGGCTTGCACAGTTTCCTGGGTAAAACCAGAATTAAAGTTTAAAACAATTTTGTGGATGAACAATTCTATACCTTCAACATGAGGGAAGCCCAAAACATACTGATGAATTTCAGTATGGAGATATCTTCTGGAATCACAAAAGTATTGTGCAGTAAGGCAGCAAACTACTGTTTATTCCCTTTGCACCCAGGTGCATTCTGAGCACATGAATATCCCACGTTCTACGCTCCTGTTCTCTGAGCATACCTTGTCTTTCGCTGTCCAAGAGTGTGACAGTATATGAATGCATCAAAGTGCTACACCTACAGATGTATACAATTACTAATTGCAAACACTCAAAATTTTTAAATCTTACATTGTTTATTCTGGCACTAGAGTAAGCTGGTGCTCAGTTTTCTGGACTGAGAACAATGGGCACTGAAAGTCTTCAATACAAAAAAAAAATGAAAAGTATGAGAAATACTGAGTATGAGGTTTTCTGCCTTGACCCCTTTTTATGCACCTTGATTTTCATTTCAGTTAGTAAGAGGGACTTCATTTTTTGAACCCGTTCAAACCTCTATGTTGGCTGCTGAAACTGTGGATAGAATGTGCCTCTTCAAAAATACCAGTTGGATATTTTGGTGCTATTTATTTAGAAGGAGCTGAATTCTCATTTTGAACCTAAAATCTATTATCATCATCAAGTAGATTCATCCAAGATCATGTTTGCTCTATTAAACCGGAGGAATCTGTCTCCCATTAGCTAGCACAGCACTCTAAGGGGCGTAAGAGCACAAGCAAGCATCCTGTGTTTTTCTTCCACTGCCTTTTCCTTTCCCTGCTTTTCTTCATCCAAATGCAGTGAATTTTCATCTAAGTGGTATACTTCATTTTTTTGTATTTGGGGGTATTGCTATACAAAGCCATTGTCAGCTCCACACACTCTGCTAATGCGCCATTTATTACTAGATGCAATTCAAGGTCTTGACTGTAATCTTTAAAAGCCCCTAATGACCTAAGGTTGGGTTGCATTTGAGACTTTCTCTCCATGCAGAGTCCACCAAGAAAATTGAGCTCAATAGGAACAGCAAACCTGACAGTCTTCCCATTTAAATCCTTCAGAGCAAGGGAGCTTCTCTATAAGCTGACTGTAGAATCCGTATCTGACCTGCTGACTTCAGCCAACTCTACACAACAGCATCATCACCACGAACTGGCTGCATGGAAACCCTGTCAGAGACTTCATTTCCCTCCTGCAGTGTCCATCAAAGCTACCTTTGGTAATCACTACAGCTGAGAACACTGCTCAGCATAAATTAAGAAAGAGGCTCAAGGACACAATGAGTCTGTGGTGTACATGCTTGGCCTTAAATACTGGAAATCTTCAACCTCTAGCCTGTGTTTGATAAAGAATGGCCATTATAAAAAGGAGGCTTGACCTAGTGACCAGGATTTGCGTACAGATCACCTTACTGCAATGGTAAAGTCATCTTCACTAACCAGTCTGTGTTCTTCCAGTTCCCACACTGACAGATTCGTATTAGACATCACTAATGCGTGTCCCTGAGAGCCTGTAGTTTCCCTTGTATAGCTAGCCATGCTTCTTGTCTGTGTGGTGTGATAGCAGCAGATAAGGAGTAGGAGATGTGAGATGCTCCTTTGTTACATGACAACAATCCCTACTTTTTTTTTTTAAGCATCCAAGAGCTGTACAGATATCTTCCAGAAGCATTTAAAAAGCACCTCTTAAAAGTCAAAATTGACTGCTATGGATCTATCAAACCATAGTAGCGATGAAGCTATATCCTAAATACCCCTAAGTACCTGCTTGTCTATTTTGTCTTGACAGATCATATCATAGAATCATTGAAAATAAAGTAGGAAGGGACCTTAAAGGTCACCTAGAGCATCCCCCTGCCTTAAGGCAGGATCAGCTATGCTGTACAATTTAGATGACCTCTAACTAACGAAGCAGAAAGGATGATGGCTAAAATGCCAGTGGATTAAGCCCAGTTCTGAATGTATTGATTACAAGAAAAAGAGCATTTGAAATCTCCTGTAACTGTGCAAGAGTCAAAGAAAACAGGTGGTTAACAAGCTGGTTAATCCAGGTTGTTTGCTGCAGGTGATGGAGTCAAGTGTTTCTGACTGTGAAGAATTATTTTCAGGATCTAGTCAGATCCAGACAGGTTTCTTGTGGCTGTGCAAGCTCTAAAGGAGATATAGCGGAGTTTGATAGCTACCTGTCAGAGCCAATTTGCAAGAGTCACCATGAAGCCTTGAGTAATAGTCTCTAAGAATAATGAGTCTTTTCTCCTTGAATTTCAGCCTGTGATGTTTCCCGAATTTCTGGAAGTGACAAGACACACACAATAAAGCCTAAGAGTCAAATCCAAGTGTCTCCAACGTAAAGAACTGCTGCTCTCTCAATATAAGATACTAAAGACCTAAATATGACAGAGGAGAGGGAGTTTGGGTCCAAAACTTGCTACCTTCGACATTTACCCTCAATTCTGGGACATTATTGGGGGAGGATTCATGGGGTGATTCCCCCCGCCCTGACCCGATAGGTCACAAAGGCCTTCACTGAAAGATTCTGCTCTGTCATCAGTGATGTCAAGGTGCAAAGGGAGAACCAAGAGATACGTAAGAAAAGAACAAGAATCACAGCATATTCAGGTACCAGGGTAGACAGATCTGTAAACCTCCATCTCTTCTGATCTGAAATGGGAATAGTAATTTACCTAAGCGTCTCACAGATACTGATGAACAGGGCAGAGATACCAGGCCAAAGCTCCACCCACATAAACCATGATAATTCTGTACTTCAAGTAACATGAAAAAATATCTGGAAGTACATTGGCAAACAATTACTAAGGCTTATCTTTTAAACCTGTTTATTCGGAGTATAATTGTTTGTATTAGCTATTCAGGTACTAGTGACTACTAATAGCTCTTCTCATCACTTTGGCTTAGCACAAAGACTTATATTTTTGCAAGCATATCAGCTGATAGAGATGCTATCTGCCTTTGCCCCTGGAGGCAAGATGCCCCTGGGGCTTTCACTGCAGGCCCACGCAGTAACTGCAGGTACTATAGACTACTATCCTTGAAGAACTACAGTGTCTCTCTACTGATTTCTAGGTAAAATTCAGCATGTTGGCTTTAAGTTTTAAAGCCCTAGCTTGTTTGAACTGAGAGATAGTATTTTTCTTCATAGAAAATGTGACAATTGCGGCCAGCGCTATTCTGGTACAACCAGGTGAATACTAATGCCAGAAGATTTTGTTCAGGGATTTGTAGATTTAGACTTTGTTATACAAAAGATTTCAACAAGACTGAAATGTAGTTGCTTTTGGAAATGGCCTTCTGTGAGAAGCTGGTTAGCAATTAGAAGGGTTCAATGTGGAAGGTCTGTAGGACAGTCCTCCAAGTGGGTAACATTCTGCAACTGGGAAAGGTTTATGTAGTTTTGTTAAATATTTAGTAAACTCTATTCTATTTTTGTGCCATGAAACATGAGAGCACCATAAAATCAGTTAATTAAAATTGAAATGATAACGTCAAACTTCAGAATGGCAAAGCAGCTTCACAGGAAGCAATCCTCCCTTACCCACCTCACTCACTTTTACAGCACTGAGGAATTCTTCTTAATAGTTTCTGAAGTGACAGAGACAGTCTGTAGGGTGGGCTAAAGTGAACTGTGCAATGTAAAGGAGAAAACACAATAACTGACTGATCACCTCAAACCCTCAAGTACAAGATACCAGAACTCAATGATGCAGTGTAAAAGTTGGTTTATGACAGTGTTGGAGCCCCTTTGGTCATGCTGACAGCTTCAGAAATGATGAGACAGTACGTATCAGCAACGTTTGTGTGAGTGCCAATGTCTCTGTGCATAAATTTATAACTGCATCTTCTCTAGCGTCCCAGCTGTGGCAGACTCTTGGAGTACCTGAATGGTGGTTTGCGGTATGTGCCAAAGTGTGGTAGGAGGTAGGATACTGTTAGGAGGTGACATTGGATGGCCCATCACAGATCTTCCAAAAGGAGAAATGAGAACAGCTGTAAACCCTACACCACAATGTTGGAAGCAGAATTTTCTGATGGTACATTGCAGCAAATGCTACTTCTTTCAGCTGTACAACAAGCGTCAAAGAATGGCAATCAACATTGTGACAGTTCTTTTGTTTTTAGCTGAATATATTTTTAAAAAACCCTACAAGCTCACTGCATTATTTGAACTCCTTTCAGTCTTAAAATACATGCTCTCCCATGCATTCTTCTTCCGGTCTCTGATGGGTGATGGGTCAGTCTTGGGTTTTTTTGTTTTTTTTTTTTTTTAATTTAAAAGCCCTATCAAATATGGGGATTTTTTTCCCTTTCTTCTGAAAGCTAATATTGGGGTTGAGGGCCAAACAATATAATGATGCAGTATTACTTGCATTATTCCTGAAGCTATTTGATTTTGACAAGCCCACATTTGGTAATTAACATGAGAATGCCCCCTTGGGCTGTTCTCCTGTTAGCTAAAATATCTTATAAATTACTATAATAAAAGGAAAAAGTGAACACACTGCCTGTCAATGTTTCAACTTATCTAGCAGGAAGAGAAGACAATGCCATGATCTGGAAACACGCACACGCCAAATGGATGCATAAATTACACTGTCTATGCCCATCTGAACCAGTCACCTGTCTGTCAGTGCAAAATACACACATAATAGTGTGCAGAAAAAGCAAAGTGCATTACTATTTGTATGGTATTTCTGTAGATGTGGAACACCATCTCTCCCAGTCCGCAGACGTATTTCTAACTCATTACCAGACAGAACAAACTGGTAATTTTTCTTAGTAGAAGTGGTGGCCAGTGGGGAGTGTGTCAGATGGCAGGATTCACCTCTTCACCTGCTCTGTTAGAGGTCATGTCCATGGGGCTGCCTATACTTGGTGCCTTTGGAAATCCTGCTCCAAATAGTCTGAATGCCCTGTGTCTACAGCCAGTTTTGCAAATACACCCTTCTGGTGCTTTGAACTCAGAGGCCGACAGCCCAGCAGCTAGACTTACATGGCAATTTGTGCTGTCCTGTCATCTGCAATATAATAACATCCTGCAGCAAACATAAAAATCCACTGCTAACATCAAATGTATTCAAAACTGGGCACAAATATAAACCACACAAACACACCCTGCATATCCCAATGCAGCAGGCTGAATGCCCTTATACAACCTGTTCAAAATAATGGAATTTGACATGAAAGAAAGTGTGTTCTATAATACTTCCTGGCAGGAACAATATTTTCCTTTATTTATGAATGCAGGTGCTGGCAAAAGAAATATAAATGAGTGAAGGGTTTTTTCTTAGAAACATATTTTATGTTTTTTTCTCTTCTGATTGCAAAACTCAATGCAGAAGAGCAGGGAAACTGGGGGGCAAAGCAGTCTATGCCTTATACAGGGCTTGTTTATTCTGTGTTTATGGTTGTGAAACTGGAAGTACAGAGGATGAACATATCAGACAAACTGACAAAGAACTCACATGACTACCTAAAGGGTTTACTTCTCTCCAAAAGAAAGCATTAATTAAAAGCACCAAACATCCTGAAATAATCTCTGTGACAACTTATTTTCTAGGCTGTTTTGATCAAAGATTTGCCACCTCCACTGATATAAAGTACCAGATTGCTGCAAGAGCAATAGTTTTCGAGTTCGATCCTTGAGGACCCTTTTTATTTTCCTGTTAAAGGCCTAGCAAAATCAATGCCTATAAATCGTAGACTTATTGATAAAAATTCTGGGGCATGCAACTGAATGTAGATCAAAAAATGCCTGTGTTTAATCCATTGCAGACATAATTTGCTACTGTTGCTGAATTTTAAAAGGATCTGATCCAAAGCAATGTCACGTTCCCAGCTCTCTGCCATAGCCTACTGACATTTGATCACAAATATGACTGCGTTTTCCTTGTGACAGCTGGGACACAATGCAAGCCAGCTGATCCAGTTCCTCCTGTAAAAGGCAGGACAATGCAGGAAGCTTGTTTGTCCCAATCATACCATGCAATTTTGTACATCAGGCTGCAAAGTTATTACATGCAACCTACTAAAAGTTACAAAGGACCATTTCACCTTTGCTTTTTCTACAGCAGGCACAAACTTAAGGAACAATTCTCTTCTGGATGAGTTTTCCAATGACTCGATGCTGCAGTCACTGGGTCAGAGGTAATGAGTGCTGCACAACTTACAGTGCCACAGCTCCAGCTTGGTTAGATCAATGGCCTACAATTACCTACAAACAAGTCAGACACCAATCAATGGTTTGTTATTTCCTGTAAGAGTTGTGCAAAGGGAAACTTTGCTAGGTCAGGGAAAATCACAGTGGAGGCAACGGCTGCACCTGCTTGCAGTGCCTATCATGCCAAAACACCTTATGAGTAACCTTGAAGATCCTGTAATATGGTTAGAGGCCACAGGGACAATCTGGGTTCCTCAGATGAGCCTGGTTTCTCTGGCCCAGCATCAGGTCCAAAGGCTACTCTGCCATTATAAGCTGGAAAACCTAAAGGATGCTAATGAATAAAAAAGAACCTAGTTCAGACCTCAGAATGTAAAATTCCAAACCAGAGCACATCATGGCACCACAGCACAGCCTAGATCTGAAGCTTTATTTTTACAGCTATCATGGCACTAAAAACTGCACTATGAGCCAAATCCATTCCAACGGGTTCATTTATTTTTGAGGGATGTCAAAGGTGCCAGACTGATAGCCCTGGCGAGCAACATTTTCAATTTCTCTGCACACCAGGCACAGCACAGGCAGCAGCAGTGCTAGCCTCCTGCCTGTGCTTCCCATCCAAGGCTCCTCAGTCTGGAGATGGACCACCTAGATGCAGTATAGAGCTATCTCTGCATTACCTAGAGCTATTCCTGTGCAGTCAGCCTGTGTCCTCACTGCTGTGCTACAGTCAATGAAAGCACCACCCACGGCAGATGTGCTTTTGTGAGGAACATTTGTCTGCCGAAAACCGGTATGGGAACCAGACTCATTTGTGCGCAAGTCATCAAATGTCTAGGAGGTCTTAACAGCTGTGCTCACACTACCAAGGTGGTATGACCTGGCAGCAGTAACCTCAATGCTCCCATCCCCCATTATTAGTATTGTTTAGGGCAGACAATGCCCTACCTTTGTATAAAGACACCCAACACAGGCAGTCTTGAACACAATTCCCCATTTTCTCAAACACCCCAGTTACACTTGATACCTTTCCTGCTCACACATGTGCCTGCTCCTTACCTTTTCAGTGATGTTTCTTATGCTGAAAATGCCAAGGGATTAGCTAGGAACAGCTCCTCTCTACAGAGCTATCACTCTAATTTTAAAACAAGAAAGAAAATAAAAGGCGAGGAAAACGGTTAGAGAATGCCACTTGATCAAATACACACATAACTAAGCTGACATAAACATGCCTCCTTTTCCTGTAATACTTTTTTAAAAGTAGAGGAGCAGTGCAGGAGTCCTGCTGGATTTCCCTTAGCAACCTGACAGGAGCCCACAAGGTCAGCTAGCAGGAAGCGTAGAAAATTATACAGTGGGGAATTATCAGCTAAATTATTTCACTGTACTCAGGATTTTTACTGTTCCTCCCAAGACAGTGGCCTCTTGCTACTTGCAACAGAAGCAAGAATAAAAGGACAGAAATGACAAAAGAAATCTTAAAAACCTGCATGTTTTATGTGCCTCCTGAAGACAGTGACTTTAATGCCCAACTCATTTTTTGTTGTTGATTTTAGATCAAAGGCCTGATCCATAGCTGTGGCTAACATGAATGAAAGAGGCTGCATCTGTGTGCACGCAGCTGCACGTACCCACACAGGTGCATGAAGGTGACTTAAAATTCACCTTTCCACCTCCCAGTTCTGCTGCTGTCTCTAGCCAAGCCCATGCCAAGCTACAGCTGGGGTCCACTCAAAATCCAGGCAGCTGAGAATGAGCCTGGGAAGTAGGGCTACAAAACCTGCCTTTATGGAAGGGAATGGTTCAAAGTCTCCCAGCTAAAGCACCATCATCTGAGGACCTACAGCAGGGGGAGGCATATGCTCCCAAGCCCACTTTGCCTGCTTTAAGAGCTGTTCATTGGGGTGCTGTGGGATGGAGGATTTTCCCTGCCACCACTGCTCTGCTCCTGGTATTAGATATGTCCTGGTTTTACGGAAGGAGGAAGAGAGACCTGGAAGACTGCTCACAATGTGGCTCATTTCACAGACCTGCAAGCATGATTTATCAATTAACAGGTAATGAAAAAAAAAATCCTTGCAATTAAAGCCTTGATTTTGCTCAAACAGGAAGCAGTACCATGCCACTGTGTTCTCCTGAGAGAGACAGGCAGCTCCTGTCACTAATGTGGAGCACAGCTAATCTTTACAGATTCAGTGCAGGCCCCTTGAGAGATGCCATGTTGATGAAGGAAGATACAGTAGGGAGCCCCCCTCCTTCTCCACAGGGCCTGGCTGATTGCAAAGCCAACTGAAAGGTGGAGGGAAAGCATGCTCCCTGTTTCGTCGCAGAGTGGCAGAGTTGTTGGAGGCAAAGGCAACTTCTGACTCCAAAAGATCATTTCTGCCAGGTTATACTTTCATTTCTGCATCAAAATGCTATCTATACTTTATTTTCTTTTTTTTAACTTGGGACTTTTTTAAATTCATCTATCTATTGAAACCCTTCCCACTTTTAAAAAAATAATGTGCAGATGTATATTTGCTCTACAGAGTGAATATATCTACACATACGTACATATATGTACGTGTGTGTGTGTGTATGTACACATTTCAGCCTTGTTAAAACCACTCCCAATGGAGTGGCTATACTTCTCCACATTCCTTTTTAGAAGTGTGAAGGGTTTTAGTAGATTCTACAGGATACAATGCTTAAGAATTACTCAGACAAAAGTCAGAGCAAATTAAGGAGATGTTTTTCTTTTCTGCTGCTTGAAAACCAAAAACACAGAGCACTTATCAGAAAAACAAAACAACAAAGCCAAACCAACAAAAATTAGAGAAAATGCACAGCAGCCAGTATTTTGAAACTAAATCATCATGGGTGCTAGTATTTTTTTCCTTTTCCAGATAACTTAGTGGTAATATTGTTGGTATGTGGCCTTACAAGCAAAGACTGCATATCTGAGCTGATGTGCCTCCCCTGTGGTCAAGGTAATAGGTTGAACATTACATCTGTTTAACTTATATAACATATATCCTATACAAGATTGTTTACAGACCACAGAAAATCATAGAATATCTTGAGTTGGAAGGGACCCATAAAGGATGAACAAGTCCAGCTCCCTTCTCCTCACAGGACTACCTAGCACTAATAATATGACTTAGAGTGTCCTGCAGATGTTGCTTGAACTCTTGACAGGCTTAGTGCTGTGGGGAGCCTGTTCCAGTGACTGACCACCTGCTCAGTGAAGAACCTTTTCCTAATGCCCAATCTGAACTTCCCTTGACAGAGTGTCATTCAGTTGTACCCATGTGCCTTTGACCAAGTATTCACTTCTTGCACATCTCTGTCTGTATAGCAGGATGTATATGCAATTATGCTATCATACTGACGAGAGGACTTGGACTGATGGACTACTGAAAATACCATTACACTGATAATAGATAACCATAAATTGCTGACATTTGGAAAAAGAAACACACACCATGTTAATTTCTATATTCATTAAAGCATCCCGAACACATGTTCCCGACACCACTGAAAATCATCAATTTTGCCAAGGAGAAAAGGCTTTCTAGAGGCTGAGAAAGATAAGTAAAAACAAAGAATCTGGGATACTCCTCTAGGTATATCTTAGTTGCTGACTGAGATTACTGTATCACAAACCAGAAATGGCTGCAAAAAAGCACATGTGTGGTTGATCATAGACAAAAGATACACTTCTGATATGCTGCAATCATAAGCCTGCTGAAACTGTGAAGAAGGTTTCTTGCCCAAGTGTAGTCACATTCACAGCTCAAAACAGAAAGAAAGGAAAGGTACAGGAAACAGACCACAGTGCTGCTGAACACTCATCTGGGACTGTGACAATTTGCTGGTCAGCATGAAAATGTTTTAAAGGTGTCTGAACAAGAATTGGAGGAACTACAGCATGTGGAAATTGAGTTATTCCAAAGAATCATACCTGTGCAAAGGTGGAACAAACCACAGAGTAGCCCGTGGCTTGTGTGCTCCTGGAATAGCCACCTGATGCTAAAGATGTAGTTACGGCACATGTCTGACTTTGGAACACCACCTACTTGTGGTGGAAGGTCACAAAGCAAAGAAGACCTATGAATGCCAAAAGCACTTAAAGTGATTTTCATGGAAATCTGGCTTTACGATAATCTCCAATCATTAGGCTTTCTTCAAAGCAATTTCCAAAAGGATTGCTAGTTATAAACAACCTGAATTTCAAGCAGAACCCAGACAACAACTCACAGTGAAAAACATATTTGGTGATTCTCCCTCTTTTTCCTGGCTACTACTTTTTACAGGTGGATTTTGTACGTGTTTATAATTTTCAACCCTTTGATAAATGTTCCACTCAAACGAATTTTATCCTTGCATTGTTCATGTAGTTGGATTGCAGAGGGTCTTCCTTGCTCTACAATGCTTTCATTAGACAGTGCCTTCTGTTTTCTGCTTTACTGATTAGCAGGGTGTGACCTCCTCTATGTGCACTGTGCTCTGAAAGAGGAAATCAGGAATATATATTACTGTGAGACCGTCAGGGGAACAGAAGAACTGAGATGTTCTTGGCTTTCATGGCAGGAGGATGCAGAGTGGGGCATCTTGAGAGAGGAGGTCACTAAGGATAAGTTGAAGCTGGTTTTGTCTTACCCTGACACTGCAAAAAGGACATGAGGGTGGGAGGAGTCATTGATGTGAGATCTTCCCTAGGAAACTGAGAAGGACAAGTATGAAACTCACAATGGGATAACAAAATCTGTGAAATTGGTTCCCACCATCAGTTGCTGTATGGCTAATAGCATTGGTTCTGGCTCTCTTTCAACTTCTTTCTCCGCTATCCCTGTCCTGTCTTGCCTTCTCTTGCCTGTGATGCCTGTAACATCTAACTGCAGTTTCATTTCCTCCTCAAACGTGTTGTGGTTGTGTGCCTGAAGTTATTTCTCCATTTGCTTTGTTTGCAACTGTGGCATTTAGAAATGGACTGAAACATGCTAGCTTGAACAGGACTTCAAAACCAGTGTCTAAATTCACCAAACTGTGATTCAGTATTTTTATTAAAAATACAGTGCCTCAGAATAAGGATTCTCTGGTACATTACTCCTAGGAAGACAGTGTACCTTCACTTCCAAACTCCTCTGTCCAACACGTTTCTCTAAATTACGTGAATTCCCCAGCCTCCTAGCACAGCTTTTAAGAAGGGTTGCTCTCTGCTTACTAATCAGGCATGTGAATGGCTTTCCTTAAAGAAAGAAACTTTGAAAACACATGAAAATCTACTGAATATCAATCATTATGGAGGTCCCTTTAAACTCTGTCGTAATACTCAAGAGAAGGCTTCCTGCTGAATTAAAATCTGCAGTTTCAAATGTGCAACCTTTCTTTAACTGCACTGACTCTGCTCTGTTTTCTTTTTGTTTGGGGTTGATGATTTTTTTTCCCCTTGAGATTATTTATTTTGGACACCCCTTTAACACAGTCCCAACATTTACCCTGCTTTTGTGTTGAAACACTTTTTTCTTTTTTATCCTGATATCCTTCCAGTTAAGAGTTTAGTTAAAAAAAGATAAAGAAATGAATTCACAATAATCACAAATGTTCCCATAGTCTGAGAAATTTTAAACATATTTTTGAGCATTCCTCAAAAGCAAGGAGTGAAGCTGAGTCCTGGAAGGGACGTAACAAAGGGTAAGGGAAATAGTAAACTCCCCTCTGGTTCTCTACTAAAATATGTCATTCCTGCTCTGGACCACTCCCAGAGATAAGAGAGCAATTCATTAGGTGAGGCTTCATTAGGTGTGGGTGACAGTGTCCCCTTCCTATTACCCACCACTGATAGGATCAGAACCCCGGGAGGGACTTAAGGAAGCTGATCCCCCAGTCTCCAGGAAGGATCAACTCTTTCTGTGTCATTCCAGCACAGGCATTTGTTACCCATTTCTTTCAAGCAGAACCAAGTGCTACAAGGTCTTCTGAGGTGCCCAGAGACAGATGCAGCCCGATAGCCAGACCTGCCAGCATATCTGGCCATTTGCAATGGTTTGCAGGCTGGCTTAGTGGCCATACGGTTGTTTGGATGATATCTCCATGGGATTTATCTTCCACCTTCAAAAACAACCAACCATGTGAAAGGCTGCCAAATGCCCCAAACGTAAAATCTTTACACCAAAATTCTTTGTGTAGGACATAGTGATTTATTCTTGGCTGTTTCTAAAGAACTGTGAAAGGAAAGAATATTAAACCTCAGTTCAGATGATCACGATTTGAAAAACAAAGATAATCCAGGGTTGTATTATAATTTTTATAGGTACAATTTGTACCTATCTTTCAGTAGATGAGAGAGGTGGCACAGGAGAAACGGATCATTAAACAGTAGTGTGAAGCCAGGGAAATTAACCAGCTGCTGTGAAAGCCACCTCGCTCCGTCTCTGAGCGCGCGACAGACACGGCGAGAGGGAGGGAGGGAGGGAAAGAGAGAGGTGCCAATTGTACCTATAATGCAATAATTAAAAAAACTCTGCCTACTATCTCGCCATAAAGGCTTGCACAGGTTAGATCAAAGAGACGCTGCTGCTGCTCACAAAGGGGCTTCTCTTTGCATAAATATGTGCGCTCACAGGTAGAATATTCCAGCCAATTCAAAGCTCTAATATATAGCCAAGGGTAGCCTATAGAGGCTAAAATGCCTTCTGTAGGGTTCTCTCTTCTCTACCCACTGCAAAAAGCTATCTTTGAAAGAGAGGAGGTAGTGAAACAAATAGTAGAAAAGGAAAGGGTGATTGCTTGACAAGCGTCTCTCTAAGCATGTGGAAGTCCCTACTCAAGGCTCACCCATGTTGCACATGTGGCAGGTATGCACTGCCACCCAGCACACTTCCAAACACATTGGGTCACTATCACTTAGCCCTAGGAGGCACAATTCCAATTCCATGTGCCCCACTCTGAAAATTTCCTTTTGCACTGAGTCAAATGAAGGGGCGATTTCCATCACTTGCTGGTGTGGTTCCAGCTCTAACAATAAAAGATGGCACAAAACACTTTAAAGAAGTAACATATGCATCCTTGGGTTATTGTGCTGGAGAAAGAGATAAAACAGGAACAAAGTAAGAAATTATACTGTCAGAAAAAATGTGAACTTTTTGATTGGGGATGACATTTATTTTAAGTGTGCAATGACGGCAGGGAATCTGTCAGGGTAAGACATGGCAGAGGCTTCAACGTTTGTTAAGAGCATCATGGGAATTTAACTAAAACTGTTAAAACTGACACTATTGGCTTTTGTTAACACATTAGGCATGGGAAAAGTGCCAGTCAGCATATCCTCCATAGCATCAGTTCAGTTAAATCATCTGGAAGACACATAAAACTGGGTGTGATAATAAATGCGACGTTTTCCACACATGGATAGAGGGAGCAGAGAGGGACAGGACCATTTTGACAAGAACAACGAGATCACTTTTAAAAACCTGCACCTGCTTTGTAATTTAAAAGCATGCAAGAGGGAGGAAGGAGTTTCAGAAATGTTTTTTTCTTTTAAAGACAAGTGAAAAAAACTTACTAAACGCAATACAAATGGATTCTGAGTAAGTGCTTATAGTAGAAAATAACTTAATACTAGAGTGTATATTTATGGAATTGGCTCGAGTACAATTAAAGCACTGTCTAAAGCATTCCACTTTAAAACAGACTCAATTACCACTTCATAGTTTGGCTGGCAGACCAACAAAAACAGAATGCCAGCCATTTACTCACAAGAACAGGAGATACATTAATACAAATACAGCGGTGCCACTGCCAGAGGATTTGAACAGAGCTCTGTGGAGCAAAATATCCCTCTCAGTGGCAAAAACCCAGAAATCTGTTTGGTGAGTGCTTATACCAAACATGAATGGGTCAAAAGTCCCCCATCCTACTATGAAATCTCCTTACACAAAGAAATGCTAAGAATCACTCAAAGCTCTGCATTATGATAAGGCAAAACATATTACATAGATCTAACCATCTCTATATGAAGAAGCATGTGACATTTGGATACATTTGCTGTGCAACCATCTGTGACCAAGCAATAAGCAAGATCTAAAACTACTGAGTCAATCTCATAGCAAAATAAACTGATCAAGAAATGAAGTAAAAAAAAAAACAAACAAAAAACCAGACAAACCAAAACAATTCAAAGAAAGAAAAGGGGCTATTTTGAACACCAAAAGGTGTTTATGAGATTAGAAAATAATCAGGCTGAATTCACAATTTCTGCTATAAATGAGACACCACCAGATAAAGACATTTTAAATGATTACTTTGCTATTTCCGGAGTGCTCTAACTGCAGCACAGCCATTTGCTCTTAAAATGACCAGTTTTACTTCTCTAAAGTTCTTACGCAGAGAAGTTTCTGCTCATCTGCTGCTGTCTGCTTCAGCTGATAAAACACAGATGAAGAATTAAGGATAAAAACACAGAACGTGGCTGCCAAGTTGTTCTTTCTGCCATTTGAACATAACCTCATGAAGTTTGATCCACTCAGCATTTACCTAAGTGCTGCATCTAAGAAAAAACAGAAAGTGGTAACATATGGAAGCTTGGGTAGTAACCAAAAGAACAATATTTTTTGGCCATGCGAGCAGAGCAGTACGACGCCTCCCGACTGGTAGGAAAGCGAGAGGAACACAGACATAACCTCATTACATACTGGAGACTTCCACCTTTCGAACTTTCAGCAGACTCATTTCTGAGAGCCTTCCAGCTCTCTCATCGATCCGCAGCCATTGCTATGCACAAGGCAGCCTCGAAGGGCATGACACCTGTGGTATAATGCCATATGTCTCGGAAGGTTTTATTATTTATTTTTAAATGAAATCTAAATAGCTATACATAGCAAGGAAATGGTTTTCACAGGAACTAAAGGACTGATTTAATAAAGATTACAGTCAGAGATTACTGGCAGCTACAAAGAAATGCCAGACGCCGAGAGGTTTTCTGTACCGCTGATCGGTAGGACATTTACAGATGTAGGAGAAAGGGTCTGATTATGTGTATCACTGGGAAACCCATAACTAATGCCAGCAAGAGACAGGCATCATTCCTATATGTCTTCATTTAAAGCAATAAGGGCTAAGGAGAGAGGAGGGTCAAAGGAATGCAGGCTTACACTGCTACAAGCTATATTGTATAATAATTTAATTAATTAATTGCACACATTCCCAACCTTTAGACCTACTAATGTGCTCTCAGATATTCACAGAGCTTTTATTCATTGCAGAACCTACAATACACTCTTTACTTAGAAGAGGAAAAGAAGGCAAGAAGGCTTGATTCCATTTCTGGAGAGATTTGCTCTTAATCTGCTAAAGGTTATGTTGGCTCTCTGTAGTATCAGAAAATTAAAAATGAGGCTTTTATTTTTATTATTCCACCGCATTCTACTTCATCTTTTTTCCCTCAGATTTTGATATAGTGTAATCCTAAATATTCTGCAAAAGCTAAGCGGTTTTTTTGGTAACTAACCTGTTTCACCAAATTAAAATCAAGTCCATGCAAACAGGCACACGGCAGAGATCATTCTGCTGTGATCATCAGGTATGTAAATACCCGCAGCACTGCCCTTTCCCTGACACATGCCACAGAAAGCTACCGGCTGGAGCTGCCTCGGGGGGCGGCTCAGCTCTCCTGGGAAACTTTGAAAAATAATCGCCTTAGTAATATGACAGGCCCAAACAATATGGGCCAGATCCTGCACTCTGCTCTGCGAGGAGATCTGCCAGAGCCCACTCCTCCGTGGGCAGCCAAGGGCGTTTGGGTGGCAGCGTCAGACCTCTGCTTTCGGTGCGCATTTCATTGCATTTCATTTCCAGCTATTATGGTCCAGTCAGCTAAAGGGCTGCTGCAGCTCATTCCTTCCTTGAAATTTTAATCCAGTGGGTATGACACCATGATAACAATGTTACAGTGATGTCACACAGGGACCACTATGGTTCTGTGCAGGAAGCACGGCTCGGTGTGGACTCTGAGTTTTGTCCCACTGACTCTGACACAGAAATGTAGAAAAACCCAGAAATTGCAGGTCAAGCTGCTAGTATGTATTTTTTTCCACATAGAAAAGGATCTTTCTTGCAAGATAACTGTGAACTATACTCAGCTTACAAAATGACCCTCCTATTTAAAACATATTATTTTTTGATTTTACATTTTGTTTAATAAAATATAATAAATCCAGAGCACGTATCAGTCTTTTTCATTGTTTGGCCTTTTTTTGATGAAGAAAGGAAAAGAGGGGTGGAAGAGGAGAAAGACTTAACAATTACTGAAGAGACTATAGGTAGCAAAAGTTGATACAATTATCTGCAATAAATTTGACTGTCAAGTTTCATGCTACTGAACTTGCAGTGACATTTTATGAGAAAATTGCTTGATTTTTTTCTTCACTAATGTAATGCCATCGTTTATTTCGATAAGGTAGTAAATATTTTCACTATTACACGAAACAACCTTTTGCTTGGTTTATAATTACAAGAATGATGCTAACTGTATTCTTTGCTTTGTTTCAATATCCCTTGTCATTGCCATAGACCTCTCTGCCTCTCTTGTTTTTCTCAAAAGCAATTTAGAAAATGCTTGTATTTTAGACAAAAGGAGAACATTTGGTGAAAGAAAATTCATCATTAGGTATCTAGAGGTTTGTTAATAGAAAAGGCAACTCCCACAGTGTATCCTAGTGCTCAAGCCAGACACACATGCTCAGGACCAGCAAGCTGCCTTCACAGTGGGCCAAAAGTCATTATCATAATTTTATATTACATAGACTACATTGAAAATTTAATATATCCCAGCAAAAAGAGACAAAAGACATTTTGCATAATGCTTCTGTGAGCGCACTCTCTCTTGCTACTCTTTTAGCCACCCCATGCAGATAATCACACCAGGAAAAAGAAGTTCATTACCTAAGCCAAATCAAAATTAGGCTTTTCTTTTTGATAGGGAACTTCATTAGTAAGCCCTGTCTTATACAGCTGGGAGATTTGATGAATCTATCTTGGAGTAATAATTCAGCACAATCAGCCACATTTCTGCTTTAAGTTTTACGTCTTTGTTACAAAAACTGGAAACTATACATACAGTGTGCAGTCATATCTACAAATTCATAGCCTATGTATTCTCATTTCACGGCGTTTAAAGCATGCCGGAGTGGCAGCACACTATGTTAGTAAACAGGTTCCCTCATTTCCATGGTTGAGGCTTCTTGGGACTAAAAGTCCTAAATAGTTGGAAAATGGATTTTGCTCCTTGCTTCAGAACCTGCAGTTAAACTACATTACAGAATTGATTTCACGAAAAGGAAAGATTGTCTCCTCTACCTCCATTTTCCCCTGCTCCTCTTGTTAAGCCATTTCCTGATTATGACCCAGACCATAAACCGAGCCTCCTTCCTGAATTTCCAAGGGGGAGAAATCCACTGGGGTAATGTCCCATCTGTATTGCATTCAATTAATCTCTAAAAAAGACCAGAAATAAAAGGTTCTGCTATCTGTAGATACATGGTGACAGACAGGTAGTCACTGTTATGTAAGCAATATATAAATTGCAGAATCCAGCTGGACATCTGCAAATCACGATGTGGTTTGCGACAGTGACAGGAGTCTGCTGTTTGAGAGCATGCCTGGTACAGGGCTGCAGGTGGCTGTACTGTCACCTGGGGCTCTTCTTTATGCATGTTTTCCCCCACAGACTTGCCTGAATACTCTGCTCTCTTGTCTTATTTTCAGTGCAGCAGTACTTTTCATCACGATCACACAAAACAATCTGCAAAAGTCATAGTCACACAGAATTCCCCAAATGCTTTACATACCAACAAAAAGTATTCGCTGTCCCCATTTTAATGTTGTGACCAGCTGCATTTCAAAGCAATTAAGTGATCTGCTCAAGAAGACAGAGGCAAACACTAGGAAAGCTGAGAAAAAATAGTAAAGATGAACCCATCTTTACTATTTGGTTGGTCAGCATTCCCAAAAACTATGAGCAATGGTCTCCTGACCAGTGGGAATTACTGTAAAACTCTCTTCAGGAGGCAGGAATATTTAAATTTTTTACAGTTGCTGAAAAATAATTTAATTGATACCCCATCTTCTTTAACAATTAAATACAAATGGCTCTTCAGATTGCAAATGTGCCTCAGGGTGTGTCTCCAAGCAAAAGTCTCTTTTTACACCTATGGACATTCATTCCATTGAATATTCCAATCCCACATGTGTCTACTCTCCTAGTGAAGCTGGATTAGAGTGTATAAATACAGCCAAGGTTGTGGTGGGAGAGGGATCCTGACACATAAGTCATCACACTTGTCAACACTGAGATGACACATCCATACAGTCACGATGTGACTTAGATAAGGGTGTTGAAGTTTCAGGAAACCATCAGTTGCCCCTTGAATACACATTCAAGAAGATACTTTTACTCACAGTTTCAGCTGTTCAGCTCTACCCATGAAAATGTCATTAAAGCCACACAGGTAAGGTAGATGGACTGGAAAAGCGTGAGCTGTAGAAAAAAAGGCAGATGCCCTCTCCCCACTTCTGTGTGTGACTAGTGGAGGGCTTAGTTGCACCCCAGTGAGTGTGGCTGATGGTGGCTTTCAAGGGTAGAGGAACTTACTGTACTGTGACAGCTGGGTCCCAAATGGGACAAGAAGTTGGGGTGCTTCTCACTAACTGACATCTGGAACTCTGTGCACTGGGATCTGGGGAGCTTTGGTGTGGAGAGGTAAAGTCAATGGGGGCATGTAACAGGCTCCCTAAATCTCAGCATGGCAATGAGGCACCAATTGCCTTTTCATCTCTGACCTGTGTGGGGAACCTGAAGGGCAGGCTCTTCTAAAAAAGCTGCTGAATTCATCCAAAACTGCTTATCCAAAGCTTTCAGGTGTCCCTTGGACCTCTAGATAAACTGGTTTACATTGTACAAACAAATCTCATTTTTGGCTCAGAGCATTTTTGACAGTCTCTCAAACACATCTTAGACTTGTCAGAGGTCCTTCATGTGACTCTCGTAATGCAAAACAGCCCTACATTTTGAAATATTTCCTTTCTTCTTGTTTTCATTGAGGGAAATCACAGAGAAAATCCCCGCAAATTGTCAACAGAAACACAGAAGAATGGTCACAAAGAAACCTGTGTTTACTATCAAACGCATAAGCTGTATGTATTTAGACACTGGAGATTTATTACACATCCAAAGCCAAAACAGGCAGATTTACAATTATAACTCCCCTTACTTCTTTCAACGTGGGCAGCATAAAATCCTTTTTACAACTGTTTAAATTCAAGTTGAAATTTACCATGAAAATCTGAAAGTTAGGCTTGATTTACAATCTGGTCAGCAAGCTGAAATTTCAAATAAATGCATATGTACATAGTTAATCCAAGTGCACCGAATCCAGTTCAGCTATTTTCTTTTTCACTAGATATCCACATGTTATTAGAAGTACACAGCTAACCAGGTTTCATGCAGTAGACAAAATAGCATTGTGGGATTACATTAGTCCGACAGCTGCTTTATGACTGCAGCTTCCAGACCAATTTATTTAATATTGATCTTTAAACAAACATCAGTACAAATAAATTTGAGCACTCTAGTCCTGAGATTTTGTATCTATAAAAGAGGCCAATATTCAGAGAAGCAGTTCTGCCTGTATTTCACTCTTTGATTCTGTTTTCTTTGATCCTACCAGGTATCAAATGCATCAATGCCAAATTAAAACAAATCTATCCTGAGATAAAGCTCTGTTTATAATCTTTCGTGCAGAAAGAATTTTTCTATCAATAACTTCCAGCAAGCATTTTAACTGATCTTTTTATTGCTTTATTCTGATTACTACAAAAGGCAGCAATGCCATGTCCTGACTATCATGCTAAACTCTCTCCAGCAGACCTGTCAAGGAGGGCTTTCAGGATGATGTGCTCTGTGTGAGAGACTGAAATGTTCATGGTTAATGACTCTAAGCAATTGCCCATTTGTGGAGGTGCCAGGGTGCTTTGCTGAGGCCAGGTTTGCACTCCCCTCGAGGGGGAGGAGATGAGGTGGATTAGCACAGGACAGAAAAGGAGGCTACACTCTGAAGTTTGAGGCTGAGAAGAGTCAGATCCTGCAAGGTGGGGTGGTGCTTTTTCTCATAGTAATTGTCCTCCCTTACACAATTCCTTCAGTGCTATAATTCTCCCCCTTCCTCCAAGGGAAGGTGTGATGGGGCATAACTGGCTCAAGTGACAAGAGGCAGTTGTCATGTCTTAGGGGGTGTCACAAACCATCAAAGACCCCCAAAGCACCCCCAAACTAATTTCTGAGGCCTTCCACCAGAGGATTAAAACCACCCCCCTCCAGGGGTGGTACCTGGGGATTTTCACCTGAGCTGGAGTGTAACCCATTGTATTTTGTGTTTTGTGGGCTTTCCCCACCCCCAGTGGATCAAGACCATCACTTCAACCAAAGGATATCTGCATTGCAACAATCAAGTCTTGTCGCTGGATCCACAGGTGGTGGTATATTTCTACTGTTATCCTTACTTTCTTTTTCCTTATCCATTTTCTTAAGTAATTTTTTTATGCTTTCATATTCCTGTATTACTATAGATAATAATAACCAAAATGGCTACATATATGCTTTGCACTGTGACCAAATTGTTCTAAAATAAACTCTGCATATATACAAATACCAATCATCCATCCCAAGGGATCTATTAAGAAGACCCTGGGTTACCCTTGCCTTCTGGGGTGGGTTGTAACACTCCATCCTTTCAGACTTCCATGCAATTTTCCTCCTAACTACTTTCATCCAGTGTCAGGAACAGGCCCAGCTCTCAGTGCCCCCTTGCTGAGAAAATTGCTGTGCCATGATACAGGTTTGGGAGGTTGATGTTTAGTCTTTTACAGGGCAGTGGTTGACGATTTGGAGGAGAGGACAGCTGGGTGCTGAACATAAGCAGGAAAAAAAGACTTAGATAGAGAAATAGATAATGAACCCTGGGATTAGACACTCAATTCAATTAGGCGGGTATATATAAATGTTAGGCATAAACTGATCCAACATAATTATTTGCACAGGACTTATTTGTGCCCTTCTTAGCTATGCTGAATGAGCACAGATACCAGATTCACTGGGGACACATCTTCCACTGGTGTGGAACTGGGCTAAAGTTCAAAAGTTTTTGGTCACAACTTACTCAGATCTGCCATCTGGCTTATGTGCACTGAGTTTTACGGATTATATCCATCTCCCAAATGGAATAAGTAGACATTTGTGTGTGTCATGAAAAAAAAAAAAAAAGAAAATAAAATGAAAATCTGCTGTCTGTGTTAACCAGAAGAATGGCCATTCAAGTGGCTTGTGTAGCCCTGGCTTTGGCAGCAGGCTGAGGGCTGTCGGCCCTCCCAGTGGTGTGCCTTTTGGAGGAGGCGATGTATCCCTTCAAACCTGCAATCTGCTTGACTCCAGTCATCCTGACTGGGGCTCAGGATGTGCCAAAACTTCTGCTAGGATCTGTGAACAGTAAGTCTCGAAGGAAATTAGGGCTTAAAAAAACTTTGCTTTTGTTTGTGATGTGTAGCTGTTTGGGGGAGGAGAACAGCTACAGCAGAAGTGACGGATGCTGCAGCTGTACCTGAGGGCAGGGCATCTCCATGAAGATGAAGCACCCTTACTTAAGACTAGCAGTTTCCAAGTTAAGATTACAGGATGGACTGCATTTCCATTCAAATACTATGTTTTGTGTTACTGTGCTTGAGACTGAGGAAGACTTTATATGTCAGTGTTCACTGGTAGCTGATCGCCCCAACATGTCTGTGGTGTTCCGAGCTAAGTATGAGCAGGTTATGGAAAATGCCAGCTTATTAGTCTAAGGCATCATTTGAGTATGTCATATTTGAGTATATCATGAGCTGCAAGTTTGAAGAAATCCACCAACTATTCTTCTGGGTAGTGCACAAAAGAAAAAGGAAGGAGTCATTGCTGTGTGATGAAATGTTTGGACATGGGCATCATAAAAATAAATGCTTGGCAGCAGCACACACAACTATGCTAAGAAACTGAGGGAAAACTACGGGCATTTTAAAAAGAATACTCTCCCAATATTTTGAGACATATTCTTACCATAGATTTTATTTATTTGCTTTTTATTGTTGTTTCCCCTGATCCTAATTTTAGGAGACACTCCCTCTGCATGTCCCACCTTTTCTGAAACTAGGAGAGACTAGACAGCATTTTGCAGGTCCAGACAGAAGAATGAGGAGGCTACCATATGTCCCACCTCATTTGGGTTACAGCTCTGGCTACCAGTGAATAACAGGAAGCAAATGATTTTTCTGATTTTGCTACCCTTGGAGCTAGCAAAAAATGAAGAAATAATTCACCAATTCTCTAAATGACTTCAGATCACAATGCATGACAAAATGAAAGGATAAAGGAGTTATGAATTTGGTCAGAAATATTCTTTCAAATACATGATGACTAAAAAGTTGCATCTTGTTTACGGTTACAGTTTAATGCTGGGTTTGTAAGCCATGATTCCTATAGCAGAGAAAACACACAAGAGGTATATTTTTTTAAATAATGGCACTAATCACAGATCAGCAAATTATTATCTTGCTATGTGATGCAGTAAATAGAAGGCTGCCCTATAAAGCAAGCTGCCATCTCAGAAGACTTCTTACAGTTCTACCCATAGGTCTGAACTACTGCAGATTTAATTTCACTAGGAGTGAATTCAGATTATTTCATAACCCTTAAAGATGGCCCCAGCCTATTTTTAATGTGCTGCTGGTATTTGTGAAAACAGTACAATTACTAAAGCTGTTGCTAAAACCCACAGCTACCGAGTACTGCTCGTCTAAAATGGTCTCTGGGACCATTGTGATGGAAAAGTTACTGACACTGCAGACTGTCCAGGAAAGCTATTGGAAAATCTATATGGTGCAAAGTCATAACACGAACCCTTTAGAGTCTCTCTTCTAAGGGTGCTACATACGTATAGCACAGTAGAAGGCAGCTCCTGGCTCTTGAGTACGGACATCAACGGTGTAGGTTGATTAACAAGTTGAAACAGCAATTCTGGTTTACTTGTCACATTAATTGTGAGATAAAGCCAAGTACAGTGTAGGAACCACATAGCCACAGGGGAAAGAAAGCAGTTTTTCTAACCCTCCAGAATTATTTGCCTTACTTACTTTGGGGAAACCCAAATGCTCCTAGCTCTCCAATAATAAACACTTGGAGTTTCATTTTAATCATTATTGCTGCCATGGCGTGTAACTCTGCCATTAAAAGCATCCAAGAAGCTATGGCACTCTGCTCCCCCTCTCCCCAATAAGTGTCCCTGTAGCTATTTTGGTTTTGGTGGAGAAAAGTCTAGTTGAAAGGCAGAAAAAAACCTCTGGCCCTTGCTACAGAACACGTACTCCAGCTCCACAGGGTCTTTGCTACTGAGACTCCACAGGACCCTGCTAAAACTGTCTGTCTAGTTACAACTCCGCACAGTCTCACTCTGGCTAGGCCTTTGGATCAAACCCTTCTCATGTGAACACAGAGAGCGTCTGTGAAACTGTGGAGCAGATGTCTCCACAGAGACTCACAGATGCTGTCAGGACGGAACTTCAGGCTCAAACATTTGATGCATTTTAAAGAGGGATTCAGAATCAGACTCAAGCAGACAGATTGATCGTCTAACACTTCAAAGGCTTGAGCAGAATTGTTGTTATATATTTCCTTTGTGCTTCCCCCCACCCACTGGCACTAATGGAGGTGACTTGTGTTTAACTTGACATGTTGTGTGGGGTGTACAGGAGGGGACTTCCACCTTCCAATTAAAGGAGTCAGGCAAGAATCATTAGCTGAAGCAGGAGAACAGAATGTGGGGCTGAAGAATTTAACACACCAGCAGACAGTGAGTGCTTACTGCAAACGCTGCTCTGCCACACCTGGTTCTGGTTCCAACCACAAATGCTCAGCCTAAGCTGGGCTTCAGAAATGTTTCTTTCATTTCAGAGTAGGCAGTTTGAGAAAATCCCAGTGTTTTGAAATGTTTTTCCTAACTCCCTGTCTTCAAGGACTAAAACATGCTATGATGCAAGACTACTTATCTCCAAAGAACTCACTGAAACTGTTACATATTTTCTCCATACAGTAGTGTATGCAGTGGTTTGGTTTGTTTGTGTGGAATCTGGAGGATTTTTGAAGGACAGAGAAAGGAATTTACAAGTCAGTCATTTGACAAATAGCATATACAAAAGTGGTCTGTGAAGAAAAGGAAAGTGAAATGAGGAAGAAAGGGTGAATGGATTTCTGCTCTTCATCTAGGAACCTTGGTAAGCTCTCTGTTTAGAATAATTTGCAAAGGTGAAGCCATGAAAAAAATAAGAAAGGGGGACAGACTCAAGTCCAGAACAGACAATAGGGAGGCAAGAGTACTGGCGATAGAGAACTACATGCATAAACATACTGCTGGAGATATGGAAATAATTCTGGAGGAAAGGGGCTTGCCTTCCTTCAGCAGCTGCCATTTTGACAGGTTCTACTATCTTAGATACGACTCCTAGTCATCCCTCTTGTCCTGGGCTGAAGAGAAAGACTCGTCTGGCAGTTAGTTCAAAGGGGATTTTTCATCAATTGGGTTGAGCTGTGAGCTAGGGATGGCCATATCTCAAAAATATCTGTCCGTCTCCTGTCCCCAGCTATGGGAAAACAAAAGAATAGAGGAAATACAGCTGTAAGTGGGGAGAAATACCAGTGAGATTATTAATGGAGGCTTCAAACAGCTCTGGGGATTACATGAACTACATAGAAAAAAAGATCTGCTGATGGGAAAAGGAAATAAAACTGTCTAAGACAAAAGTCCAAATGTCTATTTTTCTCTACCATGTTTTCTCAGTATCAGCCAATTAAATACACGAAAAAATACAAGACAAACTTTTCTGCAAAAGAAGGGGAAATGGAAATAAATGCTACAAGAAAAAGAAAAGATTGCAATTCTACCGGTATCAACTTAATGAGGAAGCAACACAGGATTGTTAAAGAAAGATGCCAATGCTCAATCCAAAGTTTGCAGCAGGAAGGTGTGTAGCACAGACAGAGGGCCAGTTACTGCCTAGGAGAAAGTTTGGGGGTCTTGTCAGGCAGAGGCTGGAGAGGTCACTTCCAGTGATGTCCCTGCTATGTCCATTACTATGTGAGGTCAAAGAGCTCAAGGGAACAAAGCACAGAATAACCTCAGCTCTCTCTCATGTGTGCTAGTAACGGGACCAGATCAGTCATGAAGAGAAAAGAGGCACTTAGGCACAAAGGAAGAGCCTCTACTATCACCTGCAACAAAGGCGCTGAAGGAATTACATGTCTGAATATTTTCATTCAGCCGACTAGGAATTAGAGATGGCTCAAGGGGACTTAATTTCAACTGCAACCTTTCCTTCCCCTCAGCAATGCTGTTTCCCGGGTATATGTTAGTGCATAAAAGGCCTGCTGGGAGACTGGAAGGGTAGGGGGTTCTTGTCTGTCCGCTGACACAAGTGTCTTGGGAATAGCTGTCATCCTGTTATTAAATATTTAAATATTTCAAGAGCAAGCTAGATTCATCAACCTTTGGAAAGAGTAATCAAGAGAATGAAAGGTAGACAAAAATAAAAGGAAGAGGTTGGTTATTCTGGGGAAAGACGATGGGATCACCAGAGGAGAAAATATGCAAAGAAGTAAAAAACTGGCAGATAAAATTGATGAGAAAAGGAAGAATAATGAGAAACAAAAAAGGGAAAGCACTGAAACAATACAAAAGAAATAACAGGGAAAGTAGAATTGGAAAACAAGCTAAAGCAATACCTGGAAACCCTGTATCTGTACCAGAGAGGAAAAAGCAAGCAAGCAAGCAAACACAAAGCAAGGAAGCAATACATAAATTCTGGATAAAGTGGTCAGGGAAAACCCAAAAAGCAGCAAGAGACAGATAGTATACATAGAGAAAAGAGAGAGGATGAATATTATCAAGGGTGAGAGGCATTCCAGTGATGGGAAAAAAAAAAGGCATATTTCATGATTATTAACAGGAAAGAAATATATTTTATTCATTGTATGCTTTTCCTGCTTGATTGCCAAAACACTGTTTTTTCCAGAACCAAACAGAATACGCAGCATCTTAGCTCAAACACCGTTTATGAGTGTCACAATGACATTCAGGGATTCTCCCATCCTTATTAAATGTATACCTGACAGCTGTAGCAAAGGTAGACACCCTGTCACAGAAAGCTGGTAAGATGTATTCCATCCCAAACCTGCCAAACAGGACTATGAGACAGAAAAGGGAACAGAAAAGGAAAGTAAGTGAAGTGATGATGGCAGGCAGCAGCACCACTTCATACAGACACTCTTCAAGTGCTTCCCTTGGTGCTCTTGGGAGAGTAGCCCTGGAATGGTGGTGAGCACTCTTCAGGGTGATGGGACACGACAGGCTGTAATAGTTGGAGAGCCTTGGTCTAAACAGCTTAGGCTAGCCAGTGAGCCAAGGAGGCCAGTTCAATTTTAACAGCTTTTAGACAGTGTTTACAGCTGCGCATCTCAAAGCTCCTTACAACCAGAATTTAAATATCACAGTAATCATTTTACGGAGAGGGAACTATAACCACCAGGGTACCGTAACTCATCCAAGGTAACAAAGCAGGTAGTAGGCTAGGAACAGCTCCAAACTCCCCACCAGGTGCCCTTTCCATTTTACCCATGGACTTGTCAGATTCTCCTCCTAATATCAGCCTCAAAAGCTGCAAACATTACAGGCTGGAAGTCGAGTGAGCAAAAGTCAGTTCAGATGGGAAGGCAGCTATGTAGTCAAAACAAGCGTAACCCACAACGATGTGGGAGAATTCTACCAGAAATAGGCCAACACAGTAAAAACAAAACAAAAGAGAGAGAGAGGGGGAAAGAGAAAGAAGTCAAGGATTGTTCAGAGAGAATTAAAAGGCGTTTATTCCGTCCTGGCAAGGATAATCTAAACACTGTTGTGGTTAAATGTTTGCCTACTGCAGATCATGTTACAGCAGATTTTTCTATTCAAAGGGTTTGTTAATGGCTTTGCTATTCCTTGCATGGATCTTGAAAAAAAGCACATGCAATGAATGCGATGTCTTTGCTTTTGATGCCAGAGGTTGTGAAAGGAAAGTTGGGAAAGAACTGGCACACAGAAGGAAAGCAGTCAGCCCATTTAGGAATACTCCATTAACTCATAGGAGAAGATTCCCCCAGGACACAGTCCCAAAGAAGACCCCTGGCGAGTTTCGGCTTGTATATCATTTGTCCTATCCAGAGGGCGAGAGAGTTAATGATTATATAGACACCTTGCTGTGTGCAGTATCGTTTGTGCCTCTCGATCAAGTGATGCAGATTACAAGGAATAGCAGTCTGAGGGTTCAGTCAGATGGGAAGGAGAGAGACACACACACACACACACACACACATACACAAAAACCCATACCTCCCCCCCCCCATCACACACAGAGCTGCTCACATGTTATGAGAACACCATGATAGATTTCACTTGCCACTTAAAGGTTTCAGACTGGAGGGCAACATTTACATAGATAAAGGTACGTGTAAGGGTTCTGTAGCTTTGCACTGGTTACTGGAGGTGCTTGGTACAAGATGTGTAGGCAAAAATCTGGATTAAAAAGAGGGACAAAAAATTCCTCCTACCTAATTAACATCGCTTTTTGTCTAAGGAAGCACCAAACATCATGGCATTTCAGGAGTTATTGATGGCATTTGGGGAGGTTACTGGGGATTTCATGGTCCCCACAGCAGATGATAAAAAGGGAGGGGGAGGGAGAGCAGAGGGTCCAGGAAAACTTATTAAATTTTGGGCATCAAACTGGATTCAAGGAGAAGAGAATCACACCCCACAAGGGACTGGGACAAAAATCCTATGAGATTACTGGCTCAGCTGTGGCAAGCTAATAAGGTTATTCTGAAGCAGATGCAGTCGTTAATACAGTGGTGGCATGGGGATCTCCCGAGAGGGGTCAGAGCCATGATAACTCACGGTAGAGTAATGCACAATGTATTTGTGGCCAGATCTTGTGATGGTAACTAAATGAACCTGTGTCAGTACTCTGCTGTTTAACCCACTTTGCTCTTAATCCCATTTCAGTGGTGAGGGATTTCCTCGTGCCACCTAGTTTCTTGAAGGCAGCCCTGGAAACATTTTAGGCAAGTTATAGGGCCATTAAACAGGAGATTCAGGTGGACTAAAAGTCACTTTTGGGGAAACTGCTACATAACAGCTCATGTTAATTCCAAATTTAGAAAAATATGGCAGTTTCTGTTATTTATGGGTGCAGAGCAGAGAGCTATAGGCAGTTCTTTGTGTGCTGTGGAATGGCCAGAGCAATGGCAGAAAGAGGTGGTTTTGACATGAAATGTTGCATTGCTCAAGCTTTTCACAGTATTGTGGTACCAGCAAAGTAATTTGTGAAAAATGGCTAAAGACTGGTTGGATTCTATCACAAAATCTACAAGCACCAAGCTTATTGGGGACCTGTGATAATGCTGCTCAGGGCCTGCACTCTGTTATGCTTAGTGCCTGATGCATTTTTTTTTATGGCCAGATACTGTGTAAAGGGAACAACTATTCACTTGCTAACTCTTGTTTCTGTCTAGTTGCAGTGGAAGTCAGTGCCAGCCACCACATGATTACTGATGGCTTGTGTTTTACCAGTACTTCAAGTACTCTCTGCTGTGGAACTTATTCTCCGAATTAGATGAACAAATAAGGATTTCACTGAAGAACTTATTGAGAACAATGGGGAGATCAAAGCTAGAAAAGGGGGAGGAATTTGTAGGAAGAAGACCCACTTGAAATACAAAATTATTTTGAAAGACTGTGGGCGGCACTGGGAAGGTGCATGTTGAGGTTAGAGACAGCAAAGGGCAGGGTAAGGGAAGCTTACACAGGGGCAGAAATGGAACTGAGGGCATCCTTTGGGAAGAGAGAACTTGCAATCTTGAAAGGGAAAGAAAGTTTAGTAGACTAGATATATCCTCAATGAAGTAGTCTTTAAAAAGATTGGCAAAAACAGGAGAACTCACAGTGAAGCCACCTGTGAACATTTAAACTGCCCTGTAGAAAAGCCACCAAAGACTGAGGAGAATGGTATGGTTGGATACTTCTGCTTGTCCTCCTTAAAAACTGGACACAGAAAAAAAATACACTGGACAGATGTAGGTAGGTAATACAGTACATCATCAGAGTAACAGCCAGTTGCGAAAAGCTCAACATCCCAGGGCAAGCCTGGTAGTCAGGAAAGATACAAAAACTGTTAATACAGAAGACAGCAAAAGCCTTTTGCTACTCTGGAATGGAAGATGATCCAGGGAGCAGAAAACAGAATCAGGAAACTCAGATTCTAGCTCTAAACTGGCCTGGATGATTCACTGTGTGATTTGCTTAGATCATTTTGGGCTTGTCACCACAGAGAAGCTACCAGCCAAGCATCCCAGGCTGCAACTTCGCAATACACCAACCCCCTATTTGGATGCCCTTAGCAGGCAGTTGGTACCCATTAGCTCTCTACATTGCCTGCCATCCCTGTGCCCTAGGAGCATCCATAGGGAAAGATAGGGTAAAATCATGCGTAGTACCCTGCAAATTTACACACTCCAATCTTTTGCAGCAACTTTCCTATCTGGAAAAGCCTTTCTTCTTCCTATTCTTGCAGCCCTCTTTCATTAAATAAAAGTCCTCGGGGCCCTGTTGTGAGATTTAATTCATTTTTTTGCAACATGCTGAGACTCCAGGTGAGAAGTGCAGCAGCCAGTATTGCTGTTTACACCTCCAACTACGCCAAAGAGCAGGAAAGGCCAAACCCCAGTATGGACGTTGATGTAATTCTTCACACGTAATTCGTGAAAGGCAATACCACACTTTGTGTACATGAGTGTGCAGTGTACAGGGGTGGAATCAAAAAACAGCTGCTATAAACCCCCTCTTTGGATACTACGGTTATTGTTACTGCATAATGGCAGATGATGCACATCGGAAAGATTTATCCAGATAAGGCAAAAATCTGCAGACGTTTTAATCAGTACCAAGATAGATCTTTTTTATATCAAGAACCTTTTTAATGCAGCACTGCTGGTTTGGTCCGACATCATCTCCTGCAGTGTGTGGAGACAGGCCAGGAGTATGAAGGCTACAGAGCAGAGCAGGAAGAAAGTCAACTGTGAAATTGGTAATTTTATGAGTTTCACGGGGGGTTTTGTTGTTAGACACAATGCATTTGGAACAGAGTGCCCGGGGTAATACCATCCACACAGTGTCCATTTGTCAGCTATAGGTAACGATATCTTTAACCTAGAGTTCTGGAGGTAAGTACAAAGGGGATCCGAATGTAGGCTGAGGGTGGAGATGTGCTCACCACGGAAGGGTCATGAGGTATTAGTGCCACATCTCTGAGTCTGGGAAATCCATCAGAAACTGAGGCATCATTGTCCTTGAAGAGGGGTGGGAGAAGTTACCTCATTTGTTAGCAGCCCAGCAGAGTCCCTTTCTCCCCAAAAGATGGGCAGGGAGGAGACCCTCAATGGTGTGCCTGACAGTGCATATATTTTAAGGGCTGTGTCAAGATTGAGCAGGAGGGCAAGAATGCAAAATCATGTGGGGCTGAACAGCATACAAGATTTGGTCCCTTTTTCTCAGAGAAAAACACCTGGCTCTGTTTCCCAGTTGTATTCATCTATTTCTTCAAAAGGTTATCAGCTTTACACTTGTAACAATTCCTTTGTATCTGAAACTTCAATAGTTAATATCAAGCACATGGGTTAAATGAGCAAATGCATTTGCAGCTTTTATTCCACCTGCAGTGTGCTTATTTGGTTTCAGATGCTGAGGTCAGACTTAAGGGGGAAAAAAAAAAGAGAGGGAGAAAGGGAAAAAATGAAGAAGGAGAGAACCACTTGGATAGAAGATGTTAAGAAGGGCATCAGCCACAGCCTAAAGGGTTAAGCAGAAAGTAAAAGAAGGATGGGAGTGAGCATAGCCATAGCTTTGTGTGAAAGACACAGTCTTTCCACCTCACAAACCTCTGAAGGATTCTGGGTCTGGATGGCAAGCTGTGGCTCCATGCGGGTTATGATTTACATTGAGTTTGGTTGCATATTTACTTGGTAGCACACAACAAAGACTGGGGAGGGAGGGGGAGCGAAGGGAGATCAGCACTGATCTGTCTGTACTATCGCATCAGCCTAATTCAGAAACGAGCTGGGGTGGGTTAGGTTCATCTCCTTTGTTCCAGAACACACCCCAGGAGGACTTCTTCTCATCTGGGAGAAAACATACCTGTTGTGCTTCACTTCTCCTCATAAAAGGGAAACATTCAGGTCAAGGTGTGCTTACAAAGGGAGCGGGGAGCTGGAAATGCTGTCAGGCATGTAAGTCTCAAAACCTGGGTCCCTCTCTCTCTCTCCCACTCTCCCACTTGGGGACAACCGAATGCTACTCCTGGCTTAAAACACTCTGGTCATAGATCAGGCCAAATTGGGTGTTAAAAGATTAGTTAAAACATCTCTAACCCCCACTCTCCCTGCTTTAAATGAATGTGATTAAATTATGTACAGCGCTTAACGTTGTACATAAAGATGTGGCCCCATCTCCTCTCGTTCTGGTGCTACTGTGGGAATTTGTTAATTCAGCTTTCCAAGGGCTATTGTGAGGATAGTCACAATGTATACACATGTTAAAGAGAATATATATTTCCCTGTATTTTGCACAAAATCCTTGCACTGCATTAAAATATGTAAGCAAATTCTACTGTTAAGATATTTCCACATTATGATTTATTCCATTATCATTTTTTCCATCTCAGAATGCAATTAATATGGTTGTGTGTTAAATGATTCAGTGAAAGTAAATCTTTTATATTCAGGTAAGCAATTCAGCCTTGTAAGGTTTTATGGGAATTAGATTTTTTGAAGTCTGTGTTGAGCATGCCCATAACTCTGACAGAGCCCTGCAGGCTCTTGTCTTCACCTTCAAATCATAAGACAGAGAAATCAAGCTCCCTCTGTGCTCTCAATTATACCAAAAAACACGGAGCAGAAGTCTTCAGTAATTCAATCCCTGTGGAAGCTTCTTCATACTGTTTGCACTGTTGGAACTGCTGACAGCAGCAATCCCACAATCCCTCCTGGTAGGCTGTCAAAGTTCCTCGTGCCGTGTGAGCGGCACTGCTCTGTCCCACCGCTCCTCCTCCAGAGACCTTTAAGCACATGCATGACTTTTGATGCTTGCTCGATACAGTGGCCAAGAGGCCAAAAAACATCACAAGGAGAGTTCTCATACTCTCACAAGGTGCTTTGTACTCAAACTAATAGGATCTGTGGCTACATGTGGGCCAGGGCTGGTGTAATTTAATCACAAGTACAGCTGCATAAACACTGTACTAAGGAATG
>VXBQ01011250.1:136738-141738 GCA_013400175.1 Phainopepla nitens | reverse complement strand
CCAAGAGGATCTCATTCCCTATTCTGATTGGAGGAAAATCAATTGCACATTGCCTGGAAATGACTGACTTTCCATTACTGTTATTTTCTAATTGCATTCAAACACAATGTCTTGTACGGTGCCAGACAGTCATGCAAGAAGTTTTGTACTTTTTTTTTTTGCTTTTTGCTTTTAAGAAAAACAAGATTTCCATTGTTGCAAATTAATTAAAAATAAACAGCTACAACCCCCTGTAAATCAATTACTACCACAGTTAATGAAAAGTTGGTTGGTGTAAACTACTCTTGGCTTCACATTAGGAGGCTTAACACACAAGAATAAGAGTAATACAAGAAGTAACAATGTTGTGGCTGGAAAACTGAGGGCCACTTTCTCTCCTTTTAAAAAAAAACAAGTAAATCCTTAAACAAGTGCAATTGTGCACAGTAACAGGACTTTTTGGGAGTAGCTCCACCCTGCTTCCAAGCTGAGCATCAGCAGACTGGTGGAGCTGCGGGCTGCAGAAAGCTCATCTATTTTATTCTTATTCCTCTCACTGCCTGTTCCTTCCCCACCTCATCGACTGAAATAAAGAGTCCCATTCAAACAAACAAACAAACAAACAAACAAACAAACAACCCCCCCAACAACAACAAACAAACCAACCCCCACCAAGCCCAATCCAAAACAACAAAAACACACAAAAGCCCTGCATGCATGAACCTAAGAACACAGGACAGGAGTACTGTTAGGATTTGTGGGGGTGCAAGATTCCATTGGCTTTGTCACTGTCATGCCCACAATTAAGTAGCTTTCTCATTATATATTTATTTTGTAGAGATTTTGTAAAGAATACAAAATCAGTTTTTATATCCATCCAAAGTCTTGATTGTAAGACTGGTCATACTATTCATAAACCCTCAGGCTTCTCCCTTGGAATTTCAAGGAATTAATTTTTCACTAAACACCTGCTAAAAGGCTATGCTGTTGCACTTGGGCATACAATTTAATCTTTTTGTGCTGTCTCCCAGCACTTTCATTGCTGTCTACGGATTTCACATGCAGGGAAAATCTGAGCCCAGCACTAAAGAGATGAGGACAAAAAGTAGTACTCAGTCAGATTAAAAAAATAAAGGAGTATTTTAAATATGCCCTCTTCCATACAAGATGCGGAGTTTCTCCATTCAGAGTTTCTGATATGTAGACAGAGAGGAGTGCTTATTAAAATATTGCAGCACATGTGTGAGTTGGGATATAGTGGTTTATAGCAGTGAAAAGAGGAATCACTACATGCAAGTGTATATTACATGCTGAACTACACTGTTCTATATATAGTATTAACTTGTACTGCTTTACTCACCTCATACAACAGAATCCAAATTAGGTCCCATTATTACATTGAAGGCTCACACTCAATAGCAGTTAAGCTTCTTTGAATGGATTCCCAATTGTATAAAAAGTATGCCAGTCTTTGACTGCCAAAATCAATTAGTCACATTCATTATGCCTCTATTTATTAATGCTGTACACTTTATAATGCATTTTCTGCTGAACAAAGAAAGTTATAAAATATCAAATATGTGTTATGATTGTAATTATAGCAAAAGAAGTAATGATCTCTTTTAGTCGCTAACTGGTTACAAAGCTCCTGTAAAGATTACATTAGTGGTGACAGATTTATGATCTTTTCCAAGATGTAATCCTTTCTAGCTCACATTTTTCAGCAGAAGAACTATGTGATTGGTTACAGGTTATTGGCTTCAATAGTTATATTCAGCAGAGATTATTGTGCTTCTGCCTCCCATAATCCAAACACACAATGTAATCTTAACAGATGCAATTTTAATCTGTATTGCACTATTATAATAAAGTGGGGCACCATAAGGCTTTTTACCAATACAGGGTTCGGTGTTAATTCAATGATGTTAAGAATGACCAACGAGTATTAAAATCCAGCAAATAATTAAACCTAACGTGAAAATGAAGGAAGAACAACACTGGCATTCTTGCAACAGTGGGTTTTGATGGCATTTACTATCAAGCTGTTACACCTTAATGTACCAAAAAAAAATTAATTCTAGCCATCAATGTCATACAGCTAACAAATTTTCTGAATACTACACAGTAGTGACTGAAACCTACATTATGTTTTACCTTGCTCTCACAGATGCTGCTGCATACTACTGTCTAAAAAGAAGTAATATTTAAAAAAAAAATATTAATATGCAGCAGCAAGAATGGCTGGCAGATATGGAAAAATTAAAGGCCAGGTGAAAAACTTATGCAGGCTCCATATTTCTACCCTAAACAGAGCATGCACAAATTGAACTACATTTCCTAACCTTGGCTATCATAGCATAGCTTGTGGCGGTACCCCAGTTCTCCCTTCTTTTCCAAAAATGTGTCCAACTCCCTCTGCTTATTTCCACTGCTGACTTTGGCAGAAAGCTCCATATTCCATCCGCCCTTTTTTTATGAAAAATATTCTCTCCTAAACTGTTTGTCTGCTGTAGTCCAGTCACAGCCTCAATCATGAACCCCTTGTTTTCAAATTACTTGCTACTTCAAAAAGCTGACTGGCATCAAACCTATTTCCTTTCAGGAATATAATCCGTCTCTCTTAAATCCCCACTCAGACTTTTTTCCATAAGTTAAACAGGTCTCATTTTTCTGTCCTCACATTGTATTTTTTTAAAATAATAATAATAAAAAATATTCCCAACGTTCCTTTGAAACTTTTTTTTTTGCATTCAGTGCCCTACTATCCTTTACCCCACTTTGTAAGCTCACAGGAGATGTTTCATAATGCAGTTACAAGCCCTTTTTTTTTAACCTCAGCAGTGTGGCTCTGCTCAATGAATGCTGTCACATGAGGTTCTCCCTCTTTGGGCCTTGATCTTGCAAGTTGTTACACTGCTAAACCCCTGTGCACACGTGTGGTTTTAGAAACTGAAGTTTTCAGCAGCTTCAAGGCACAGGGTTTTGGGCCAAGGTATTTTATATTTCTGCTGCACTAATGACCTACCTGAGAATGCATTGGGCCAGCCACACAAAGTGATGGAAAGGAACTAAGTCCTGTGAAACACTACTGTGCTGTGCTGCTTTCTGGATGTGTTTGTTACAGTAAGTTAGTGGGTCAAAAAGGGGTTAATGATACAGACCAGGATGTTACTGATTTTACTTTTTAAAAAGTAAAAAAGTAAAAAAGTACTCTGATTAACTTCTGGAAAAGTGGAGATAAATGGAGACAGTGAACCTAGCCAAATGAGAGTGGAAAAAACATGGAGAGAAAGAAAAGAGTAAGGAACAAAAAGCCCAAGCAAAATGCTTTATGTCTTCTGAACTTTCTATTGTATTCTTTGCCCAAATAAACACTTAATCTCTTTCAGCAACATAACATAAATTTACTATTTGCAGATCAACCTGTTATAAGGTACTGTTAGTAAAAACTCACCTGAAAATTAAGCAGAATATATTTTCCTTTTGACATCTATGAGGAACTTGCATCACCTAAGACTGTAAACAGCACTACTTTGCTGAGATTAGCTTGCACAACCCAAAATATTTCACTGTTGTAACTTGTTGAAGCAGCCTTAACACCCACCATAAGTACTGATCTTAAAAATCTATCAAAAATGAACAAATTTAAGGTGAAACAGGAGAAGCCCATTGACACTGCTACCTCTGTGGAATTAATTTTCCCAAAGTCTTCAGTGAACAGCATGAATAAATAAATATACAAACACATTCTACTATATTTTGTTATATTTTTGTTTTAGTATCAATGAGCCTTTGTGACACAATCTCAATGAGTCTTTGTGACAATCACTCAACCTCCAAGATTAACGCAGGCTGTGAGGCTCAGCAAATTATATTCTGACCTTTCACCTCGGTTCACTCTGGTCAGGTAGCAAATGAGATCTAAACTGAAGGCATCTGTAGGTCTCCATTTGTTCTCCAGGGACTGAAAATTCATATAACAAAATCATTACACATTATATCACTCCATTTTGTATGAACATTAGTCTCTACTCATAAGAGGACCCTGGACTCAGGTAATATAAATAATGAACTGCCTTTTATTTTGTGAAGAGAATTAGAGGGAATGGCAGAACCATGCTCTCTTGCAACAGTCAAGGCAACCATTTGTAGTACAGTACAAACAGGCCCAAAATGACTGTTACTACTTGTACCTCTGATGAGTTAGTCAGTGTTAGTCCCCTTAACTAGACAGACACAAATACCCACCCCAAATCCCAGACTCTACTGTAGTTACAGTAATACTGGAAAAAAAAAATCACTTTTGTTCCAATTCTAAAATTGCTGTCAAGACTCCAGAGACTATAAACAACATCTTTCACTGCTCTGACCCCCATGCAATTTTAAATCCCCCAACCTTTCTGAGCACTGTTGGTGAGCAGCCCCATTACATCTTAATGACTGTCATTAATTTCTAAAGAGTGTTAATTTCAGATTTTTAATCACCCCTTAACTATTCAATTAAATTTCAATAAAATGTTAAGTACTTACAAGTCTTCTCATTTTTCCTAAAATACTTACTACATTAACATGACTGAAGTCCAGTGGTAAAAATGAATGAAATTAAACGATACAGCGTTACCCCAACAGCTGACAACAAAAGAAAAATTCTGCAAACTACAAACTTAATCATATAAACCCCTAATATTATTAGCATACTTTAAGGCTTGGATGTGGGGGGAGCTTTCAGGAAGACCCCAGCTCAATCATATTATTCTTCCTAGAGGGAACAGGCAACAACTACTTATCGTGAAAAAAAAAAAGCCTACATACATCATAACCTGTCTGTTCTGCGAAAAACCTTTTAGCCCTAAACAAAATATGTACAACTAAAGGTTTTCAGACATAATAAGGGCAGCCTGACCACTGGCTTTAGGTTGCAGTGGAAGCGGCATATAGATAGCACCGGCACACAATGGAGCAAGCCAGGGTTTCCAGGCTTTGGAGGGCTTGGCGGAGGAATTCGGCCTCCTTTGTCTGGA
>VXBQ01011250.1:104238-134238 GCA_013400175.1 Phainopepla nitens | reverse complement strand
AGCACATGTACGAGAGAGAAATTATGTGGAATTATGACAGAAGAGCCTATGCACACTCTATGCCCAGACTTTTTGCAGTGCAACGTATCATCTGCAATAAAAATTCAAATCAGTCAAACATCTCCAGCAGAAAGAATACTTATAAAACATAGATGCATCACCATAATTTTGGACTTGCTATCAGCACCAGCAAAGAGTTGGCAGTGACATCATATATACACCCAGATGGCACTTCCATTTTACTGGCTACATTGTTCCTCATGGATTTGAAAAGGAAACCTACCCAGGCCGTGTGGCTGCAGTTTAGAACCTGTTCTCATTTGGGGTCTCTGCTACAGAGAAATGTACAAAAAGGAAGAAAAATGGAAAAATAGAGCGACATCTAGACAGCCTTCCCCATTTCCCACACTCACCATCTGCCCCACCATTTTAATTTGACATGGTTGTTAAAAGTTGATGTCTACAGAAATAAAAAATAGTATTCTAAAGCCACTACTGAATATTACAGTACACCATTCTGCAAAATACAGACTGTAGGGCCTTCATGATGGAGACCTTGTCTTTATGTGCCAAGGTGTGCATTTGTATTTTTAGTCGGTAAAAGAATAAACAAACATTATCCTCCTCTACATCACCTTGTCACCTTAAGCCTAACATTTTGAAGTAAATTAAGGACAGCAAGTGAACAGTCTTCGTTTATCCATTCTCTCTTTCCTTCCACAGCTCCAGCACTAACTACATTCTTCTTATCATGTATTTTGGAATAAACATGTGCTGCACCTGTACAGCTTTTGCAAACCTCCAGTGTTTCCACTGGCTTTGTAAAAAGATGACCCGTACACTCACACTGTTTGCTGGCTCCATTTCTCCTCTCCACCCCCTCACACTTTCTTCTTTCATGTCATTTTGAACCATTTTTTTGTGTTTTTCACTAATCTTTAATACCAGCCTCTCCCACCCACCCCATGGATGTGCTTTAGAAGGCTACAGTTCACCGCTGCTCAAGTATGTGAAGTCTTCAAGATAACCACATCAACTGAAATAGCTAACGTAGCAAGCCAAGCTAATTAAAACACACTGAATTAGAATATAGCTAGACAAGTAAAAGATACGCAAAAAAAACCCCACAGAGCTGCCCACTAATACAGCTAAAAGAGCACCAGAGCCTTGCTACTTAATTGCAGAGGCTACTGGCAAGCAGGTTTTAGCTACAACAGATGACTCCCCTTTAGCATCCAAGTCCTATGCAGACTACTCTAAATCAGACTTTATTCATTATGATGAGCTACTATGAATTACTTCGGAATCTACAGTTAGTGTTAAGCAATATTTGTTTAAAAAAGGTTTGAGGAAAATCTTGTTAAAAATTCTGAATGGTATTGGAATTTTGAGCATACGAGCTTGCCATTCTAAACCATTTGATTAAATTTAACCATAGGAAGCTCTTCCAAGACCTAATGAAGCAGCAATTACATCTGAAGAGGGAGCCAAGCCAAGAATTCTGCCATTCCAATAGCTCTCCTTTGAACATCATGCTACAATATCTAATCTTCTCAATTTTGAGTTTATATTTACAATAAATCTCTGAGCTTTTGGATTTGTATAAAATAAATCATATAGAAAAGCATGCTGCTGTGGTTTTTTTTAATATAAAGAGCTTATTGTTTTTGAAAATTGAGATAGTTTTAAGATTTTTAATACTAGAAAAAAAAAAAAAGCCTTATGCATGAAATAGGATCCAGATGAATTTAAAAATTGTGGAACTATTTTCAGGGTCTGGCTGAAAAGCAGATGCTATGTCCATGCTTACTCCCTGTATTTCACAGTACTATAATAAAAATTTTCACAAATAGATACAAAATTGAAAAAAAATTAAATAAGCATGGAGTGAATATTAATATTAAAAAACTGCTGTCCCTAATTCTGATTTCAGTTGCTTTTTCATAAGCATTTGCTAACAATTTATAGTAATCACCTACTTGATAGCTCACTGTGTTGGTGTAAGCAGGATAAGGAAAAATCCCAGCATCTTCCTTTCTGATTAAAGAAGGAACCGTTAAAACTGGAAAATGGTTTCATTTTTCATGCCATCAGCAAATGCAAATTGTTTGTTTTTTTCAGTAACATTATTATGTTGCACAAAGATGATCTGTTTTGTGATTTAAGATGTAGCTGGAGCAATCCAAGTGCAGCCAAATCGATGGAGGCAATCTTGCTCTATTTCTAGTTTTCCAACATTTCTTTATTACATGTAATAGAACATTTTAGCATAATAACTCAGAAGTCCTGAGATACAGAAGATGGAGAAATAATGTTGAAAAGTAATTCCTCACATCTGGCTTTCACCGCACGAAGTGCAAATGGTGAACTTAAACATGGAAATACAATTTACTCCTTTGAAAGTTTACACCCTTATCTCTTGCAAAGAGCATACATTCATTTCCAGTGCCTCAAGGTAAAGACTAAGGCATCTATCTCAAGAACAGTATCAGAAGGATTTGGAAGCAATTTTTTCATAATGTTTCTTTGGAAGGGAAGCAGGGTTACTCAAAATTCATAGCGATTATTAAGTTTACATTCACACAGCAGATATGGTACCATATTATTTCCCATCAACCGTGTTGTCACCTGCTGAGAATCTCTCCTTGGTTTAAGGCAGCCATTCATTACAAGGCATTAGCACTCTGCTGCACAAACCAAAGTTATGCCCCATAAGTGAAATGGGCAAGCCTGTAATACGCATACTCAGCTCATGAGGACTGTGTTTACCTCTTTGTTGAGCCCTTCATTTTGGTGATTTAATAGACAAGCAATTTCTTACTTCAGCAAATTCTTTCTATATTATCAAGTCAGGTATTTCTGCACAAATACGTGGGTGTTGAAAAGACTCACAAGACTCCCCAAAGCTTTCCTATATCAGTGGAGTGTGCACTGACAGCAGGGACTCTTTATGACAAGAAAAGCTGATCAGCTGCAAGCTTTCCTCTTGATGAATCTAACTCTTCACCAGGTCTAAACTAAGCCTGTGGGTTTTGTGGGTTTTTTGTTTTGTTTTGTGTTGTTTTCTTAGCCTTCTTTGAGGCCTGCAGAAAGTTATGAAATAGATTTTTCTAGTCCTCCCAGGAGCAAGGCCAGGTTCACATCCTGACCTCAGAAACAAAGCAGTCCACAAAAGCCAGCCTTCTCTGCCTAATATAAAGCAAACTACAACATGCAACATGCGGCAATATTAAGAGTGAGAAATGACAAGTATTGTGTCAGCAGTGGGAAGGAAAAATAATAAAACCCAGCCATATTAAAAATTCCAGCAACAACAGTACTGAACAACACAATTTTGGCACTGCTACTGTCTCCATAACCAAGGGTGGAAGCATGATATTCATCTGCAGAGTGCTTAGTTGGAAGGAAGATTTCAATTACAAGTCAACAAAAAAGAATTTTGCAGATGGTTATTGCAGAGGGTTATTTATTTTTAGATACTTCAGCCATCTTATTCTGTAACCATTCCACTACCATTTGGGTAGTGTAATGTACAAGCACATATAGACTCTCACAACAAGATGAACTAATGAAAATACAAAATAAGCCTAAGGACTGAATCTCCTCTCAACATCATCAGTGTAAATCAGCTCAATCAACTGGGGGACATTGGTGTGAAAATTGAGTGAGGAAAGAATTGGGCTCTGATGCTCTGAACAGACTGCTCAAGTATATTTTAGAAATGTGAGGGCTGTTAAACTGTGGGCTTAGGAGCTTGGAAGACAAGAGAGGTGTAAAAATGATAAATCTTATTCTCATGGTGAAATAGCATAAAGGAATCAAAATGTGGTCTCAGAATACATAAATACTGAAGTAGAAGTTGCTACCAAAAGCATCAAGAGTTCTACACAAGTAAGAAACCAGATTCTTATCACAGACCACAGGACTAGAACAACTAGTTCCCATTAGCATGAGTGGCAGTGGTGCTCATGCAAATCCCATGTATGGTGATGGAATATAGACTCTGAAATCTCTGTGACCTTGATGTGCAATATTTATGTCTACACCTTTAGCCTCTTGTGCATAATGAGATGCAATCTTTTAGCTTTATGCACTTCACCAGGCATTCAATTAGAAATACGAAAGGTTTTTTTGGAGGGTGGGGTAAGAATGCTAAGCTACTTAGACAGAAGGTAGTGAATCAAAAATTGCAAAACTTGAGCTTTCAAAAATAGCCTGGGTGACCTCTTCCAATACTCTGACCACTCCATCACAAGCAGGAGGCAACCCCTGTGAAGAGCGAATTCTGGCAAAGTTCTCTCTTCACAGATGATGCACAGCTTAAGCTATAATGAGTTTTTGGGTTACAAATGCTGAACGCATTAATATTCCTTGATGATAATTATCACAGTATAAGCACCTTTCCCAATGTGAGTAGCATAAAGCAACTGAAGCAGCATTTTTACTACATTTGAAACAAGCTGGAAAATGGGATTTTCTACTCTTGTAACCTGAGGTCAAGATACATCAAGCTATGCATATTAAGTATGGCTACCTTATATAACTATATAGACCTTTCCATATATTCACATACATGCATGCAATTAACACCTTAATTTTTTGAATACTTAAACAAATATGCCATGCATATGAACGTGATTTCCCAGGAAAAATCCAACATTTTAAAGCAGACTCAATTTTCAAACAGGCTACACTGGTATTTCTTCCAAAGTGAGTAATTTTTTTTACAATATTAATAAAAAAAGAAGGTGGCTAATATAAACTGAAAATTAGGAAAAAAATATGTATTGATCCAAATAGAAAATAACATTTGCAGAAAAAGACTGCTTTTCACCTTCAGGAGTTAAACTACGTGCCACATGAAATATGTCTCATACCCACCACTACAAGCCTTGATTTTTCATAGGAACATGTGAAAACATAGTTCTTCAGTGGGCCCAAAGACGTGCACAAAGCTCACAGACTAAGTAATGGACAGGAGGACTGGAGATATCCAGGGAAACAGAGGAGAGGGAGCCTCAATCCAAGCAGCTGAGCACCTGCAAAGCCGTCCCTTACCCGTCAGAGCAAGCGGCAGAAGCGCTGTGCAGCCTCTGCATGGGGCAGGAACATGTGCAGCCGGGCAGCAGCAGCAGCAGCAAACACACGGATTCACCAGCCAGACAGGCTTGCCCAACCTTTGTAGCTTCCTCTTACACATGGACATGGGAAAATATCTGGGATTTATCCCAAGAAACAGATGAATATCCGTTGCAATGTATGCGGAACCCACATACCTTTCTAAGATAGCAAGAGATGTGCTGTCTTTAACAGTATAAATAGGCTTGGCTGTTCTATAAGTGCAAGACATTTAATTATTATACAAGTACTTACTGAGGATTAATTAGCATACAACAAGGATCTGAAACTTGCACACGTTTGTCAAAGAAGACAAGGTTTCTAATGATTTATTATTGTTTGATTAACAACATCATGCAGCAGCTATGTTATTAAATCTCTATTTTTTGCACTACAGAACCTAAAAGTGCTACCTAGTGATGAACAGTTACCCTCAGAAGAAGGCAAAAACTTTATCTCTGCTTTTCTCTCACCCACAACTCAGAAATCATTAATTGTTAAAAACTATGTACTGGTAAACGCCATCCTGTGAGCCATAAGGTTTTTACTAAATGTTATAACACTGTTTTAATATCATGCAAATAAACTTAGTGCAGCTTTCTTCTGATAAAATGGGAGTCAGTTTGAACTCTTAATCAGAAAAATGGGAATCAATTCTGATGTTATGTTGGTGCGAAATCTGCTGAATGTATTTATGCCATGCTGGCCTGCACTTCCTTTAGGAAATAGGCCATTTTACAACCATTTCAAGAACTAAAGCATAATTTTTACTTATGTGCTGTAAAATGTCTCAAAATCCCATTTGAATATATGGCAAGGTTTTGAGGGAACATTTGCTAAATATTTAACAGCACTATTGGCTTATTAAATACTGTAATGTGAAAGCCATGAAAGGATGATATAAAGCACATGACATTTTTTTTCACTTAACATTGGTGCTCACTTTGAACACTGTACAAGCCCATTCATCAGAAGAACTGAAGCATTCTAAGAAATACTTCTTCTTATCAGATAAATGGCATCTTGCTACTATATAAATGATTAAATCCTTCCTTGGTTAATTGCGTAAGATCTGTTCCTTTGCAGTTAAATCCCTTCTCCACCCTCCCCACTAAAACATCTAAAAAGATCATATCTGAAAATTAAAAGTGATGCAGTGAATTTGGGATGGCACAAGATATATTGCTTATATGAAAGGCAAACCTGAGGGAAAAATACAGTCAGGTGGAGAACATGCAGCTTTGGTTTATCATACATAGAAACAGCACAGCTGACTGTTTTATAGGTAGAAAATTGAATTAGTTTCTCTGAACATCACAATGCATTTGATAATTACATAATACAGTGACAGTCGTGTTAAAAAAGAGACATCAAGACTGAAAATGTTCTACACATTTCCATTAAAACAGAATCAAAATAACTTGGTTCATAACAACAGATGTATTTCAGTAGAAATCACTGAAAAAAGATTTAAATCCACAATGAAATATATTAATATAAACTAACAAGGAAAAAATCTCTTGGCATGGAATTGCCCGCAGAGTGTGCATTTATTCTGTAAACACTGTAACAATGATTATCTGTCCTTCCAGCTCTCAGTGGAGACTCCTGCTTTTGAAAATGTCTTGTGGTGACTTACTAAATTCAGGCTATTTCAATTAGTATTACTGCACATTAAAAATTAATTGTATTATAGAGTGGATTAAGGTTTAAATTTCAGTTCTACAGTGTGTGTGCTAGAAATGACAGCTAAAAATCAATGCTCTCTGGCCCATAATCGGAAGTTTGTACGACCAAATAGTGTGGAACTGGCGTCAGTTTTAAAAGAATTGATAGTTCACTTCAAGGTGTGTCAGATCTAATTCCTGATTTAAATGGGAATGCTACCCAGCTACAGTATTAAGTTAAAGAAGAAACTGAAAAAACAAAAAAGCTGCTTTGCAACGAAAAAAAAATGGGCTATCTTCCTAAGGATGGAAAAAGTCCAAATTACAGCTCAAAATTCGTGTTTGGTATCACTGAGGGAAAAAAGATGTTTTAATGGGATGATGACTTCATTACAGAAGACACATATTTTTTTCCACATTTAGAACATGTTGTTAAAATACCACCCGGAATGGCAATTTAGGCTCCAATCCTGCAAACACTTGAGAACATATACAGCCCTATTGCTGTATAAAAGGAAGCTTGTGATATTTATTCATGTGAATAAAATTGTATGCATCATTGCCTGTTTTCAGGATCAGACATTTTCACTGCAATTCCAGGTGTACCGTGGTGCCATGCAAGCCCATTTAAAATTTTTCCTGCATGTGACAGGCACAGCTATGGGTACAGAAGGGAGCTTGTGGACCTTGTGAAACTCATGCTTTGGGACACTTTTTTTTCAGTCAAACAGTCCTGGCAAGGACAGCACCAAAGAATTCAGGCAGTAGAGCCACAGGCCAGCACACCTGGGAGCCCTGATACTGTGCCAGCTATGCAAAGAGCTGTGGATTCTATGTCCACTCCTTAGCAGAGCCCCAGTAGGGGATGTTGAGTCCCCAGGCTGCAGTGGGAGGGGGGACAAGAACGTTGCTATCCAATGAATCAAAAGTGATCAGGGGATGAGGGCATGTGGGAGTGCACAATGGTTCTTTGTACCTCCAGTAAGTGTGTCAGCGGAGGTCTCCTGAGCTGCTCTGTGGCTGTAGAACACAAGACAATTTCTTCACCTCCACACATAAAAAATAAATTATTATCCTACACTTTATTATCTGGCAAATCAGTTAAAACTTTCCTGCATGGATGAAGGCTCCTTCTTATATAACTAAGGCTGAAGTTTGTGCTCTTATCTTGCTGAAACCACTGTTAAGACATGGTCACTGTAAGTTGCAAAGATTTTTGAAAAGAAAATGTCTTTATTAAATAAAATATTTGTATCTTTACAATAATATTAATTTTTCTTACTTGGGTGAAATGAATTTTGCAGAAGGTTTCTCGTGGTCATGGCACTGGATGATAAACTGACACCACTGCTATAATTCTTTCTTTGAATGTGAACACAGTGCCAAAAGGAAAGAAAACAGCTCAAGCAAAATCATTCTTACACTCTTCTGTATTGTAAAATGTATGGGGAATAGCAGGAAGGTAAAAAGCATGTTCCACTTGTTATAAATCTGGTATTGCTCCTGTCTGAAAATGGTTAGCAAGAAATGTCTGTCACTTCTATCAGCAATGAACTAATTTTTTTAAGAGCAAATCATGAAGAACACTGCAAGTCATGTGAACAGAACAAGCTGGCATCACTTAAAGTATCGTAAAGCCACACAGGATACCAGAGCCTGGAATTGAACAGTCATTGGTGTATACCTAAGAGACAAATTGATGTCCAAAATGTTTTTAAAGATCCCCTGTGCTACATGGATGTCCAACAGCAAGTTTGGTATCAAGAGAATAAAGAAGATGGGTTGTAATAACAACAATAAAGAAATAATCTGGTGCAAATAGACCCCAAGGTGTAGTAGTCATCCCCGTGCAACAATCACCCTTCACTGCAATTTAGTGATGTTGCTTCATTATAATACAGCATACAAAGGGGGCAATATTAAGGCACACTATTTAAAGCTACAGGATCTGTGGTGCCAGCTATAGCTGGTACTGAATCACAACTACAGATTAAAAAAAAAGTAATTTCAGCAGAGAATACTGAAAAATTAAAACTCTCCTGAAGGTGCACAAGTGTGTCATTTTTACAAGACTTAAGCTGAACGCCACAATAAGAGATTGATGCTAAAGACTGAGAATACATTTTATAGTGTGAACCCTCAAACTCGTTACAGAAGCACAGCTAAAACTGGTTGCAAATTAACAACAGGCAAGAAAGACAAAGAAATTCAACCGGTTTAGGTAAGGGAGAAAAGAAACATTTTTATATGGTAGGAGAATATATACAGATTGAGAAAGAGATTTGTGTACAGGACTGCAGAGTAGATGGACTTTGAAGCAACTTTCAGAATTGCAGTGACAAAGGAAAAATTCTGAATAGGAGTAAGACAATGTTACTGACTCGTGGAAGCCATCACAATTTCTGTTAACTCTCTTCCTATTAACTGGTTCTGACTGGGAAGAAATGAAGGACAATTTCTGTTGTGTGGAGCAGGTGATGTCAAGAATAGATTAGCTGGACAGCATCTGTGAGGAGTGATGATACAGTAAAAGAGGAGGAACAATTTTTCTTTAAATGGCACTCCAAAAAGGATAGGAAATATGAACCAAATTTGGGAGCTCTAAGGCAAGCAGCAGAATTCTCCATTAGCCAAGAGACAATAAAAAACACAAATGATTTAATAGCTTGCTATTTACAGCATTACAGTACTTTTCCTTCTGAATGTACATTAACTAATTTGTCTTGAAAAAAATCTCTGCGGCTAAGTACTGTCTCCATTTCACATTTTAGTGAACTTGTTCTAGGCTAGCAAAGAAGTCACTGGGAATGCTGGAACCACCACAGACTTGAACCCATTCTGACTCCCATTTTGATACATTGAAATGAAAATTGTCTTTGTGGCCTGTCAAGAAAAGACAGGAAAACAGTACTTGGAAAAAAAAGAGGAATTCTCCTCCAAACAATAAAGGAGAATGCCATAAAGCAAAAGGAGAGAGAGGGACCATGTAATGCTATGAAAGTTAACTGCATTTGTAAGACATAATGGCATAGGAGAATTTAGAGTCAGAGAGCCTTCCAAATCTGCTTTTTAAGGAGATGAATGAGAAGGATATATTTAAGAAAAAAGGCAGCTGAACTGTGTTGAGAGTGTTTCTCCTGTTGGAGAAGGAACCTTCTCCTACTGAAGCTTTAGCTTAAAGGAGACAAAGAAAATTACCACTCCACAAAGAGACTGGCCTGGAGGACCCATCACAAGGGTGGAAAGAGATGCACAGGCAGCACAAAAGTGGCAGTTGATGTAAAATACGATAACCTAGGTGACATATCATAGAAATTAGAGTCCTATTTTCTGTCACCTAATTTATTCCCATGCACCACCATGAAGGATTTTTCCTGGTGGTACAATTCCGGTCTGTACTGCTAGGCATACTCCATCACTAGTGCAAATACAGAAGCAGGTAAAAGTAGAGAATTTGTCCATTATTAAGAAGTATCCCTAAGATTAAATTTTCTAGACTAGCTCTCTGCCCAAGCCTATTTATTTCATTTTTCACTTATTTCTTTTTATTTTTCTATTGTTTTCATTTTAGTCTTCTTTTTTTTAAGCTCAGCTATATTTTTATCAAAAGATTTTAAGAATATCATTCCTATTAAGTCTGACTTTAAGAGTAACAGCACACAAGGAGCAGTGTGGGTTAAAAGTTCAAATTTGGCAGGGAAATGTCACTCATCTGAAGAGATAAGTATTTAACTGCTCTGGTGAAAATTGGTTTTGATTTGATCATGTTATGACAGTTTGCAAATCACACTTTGCACTAAGTGATATTTGGGTTAGGCTTTTTAACCAAACTTTGAAGGAAACGGAAGGCTGCATTGCCTCTGAATGTCTAATTGAACGAGGTAGTAAACATCAACATCTCCCAAGCTATTCAATAAATTACACAGTGCTCTGCAGGAGTCTCATCTGGGTGACTTGAGGGTTGGAGGATTTTTTTACACTGTTATCGAATGTCCTGGCACTTGCATAGGTGTGCAATGAAAAGCAATGAAGCCAAAAGCACAGTGGGTTCATTGTAAAGGTTGCCTGTGAGAGATTTGGGAAAAAGGGTGCCTAGCCAAACAGCTAAATATTGAGAATATACTGCTGAGGTCCTGAACTTCAACATTCTCATAAAGTGCTGTGTGAAAGAAAATTTGAATTGTGTGGCTAGGCACTGGAAAAAGAAAGCCAAAACAGGATGTTACAGGCATATCCTTAACTCTGGCCACTGCACATGTGCTTTACAATTGCTTTTGATTACACAGATATACTACTGCTTTTATCATTCAGTCTAATCTAAACATGAGGCTGGTACCTTTCATCATAAAAGCAGTGAATGAGGCAGTGTTTAGAACTAAGCTTTGTCCAACACACTGTGAATAGCATATTCTGTAAAGTCTGTTGGATAAATACTGTAACTATCAGATTATATTCATGTAATAAAAATAATGTGTTATGTAGCTTTGCACCTTTGAGCGTGTCTCCTTCATTCTGCCCACTGCTTCATTTCCTCTGGGGCTCCTTATAATGCCCTGAGATGCACAACATATTCAAACAGCAGCTTAGTTAAGAAGAAAATTTACAAAAAGGAACGTTTCCTCTTCCTTTCTTTCTATACATTGAAATTACATCTATAGCTACGTTAATTTCAGGCCACATGACAGAATTATTAATTTCTGCCCCACTGATACATTGGTGCAATGGTTTGATTTGCCTGTTTCACTACAAGGGTACATAATAATTTCTGCACAGTCTAGAATCCGGAGATTGAATGCTAAGGGCCTGACAATTTTGTGGATGAAAAATTTTAATTTGGCGATATTTACATTTCACATTTATAAATTAGGGGTTTTTAATTTTTGTATTTCACAGATGTGTATATCTAGTTTGCTGGTTGCTGAAGCACCAGTCTTACAAGCTGAAGGCATGATAGCTAGTTCAGCTTAAATGTACACTTGCATACACCCATGTATAGAACAGAGTGCATTCAATTGCAAAACAGCTTTTCTTTAAAGTAGGTATCACCATTTTACTTTACTGCTGACTTTCTACCAGCTCCACTTAAAGAAAATAACTCTACAAGTGAAAAAGGATGTGCAGAGTATCTTTTGACCATACATGGTCTATGAGGCATGCAAAAAGAAAGATTTTAACACAAATATAATTCTAAGCTCCCATAATGGCTGAATTGAAAGCAGTGCTTATGAAAAGTGAGGTGGTAGCTTGGCCACTGTGCTGAGGAGATTGAAGGAGTTACTTTCCTCAGTAAGGATCATTGAGAGTGTCACCGGTTAATTCCTGTTCTATGCTCCTCATTAGCATTACTCTCAAGTTTCTGGTTATCATATCCGAAATATTAAGACATAATAAATACGAAGGTGCAGATAATTGGATATTAACCAGACCATACTTGACTGGGCAGGAGGTAGGGCCTTGCTTAAACTAATCCTGAAATGTATTAATCACCAATTAATGAATGGGTTTCAAGTTCATTTTCTATTATAGAACACCTCTGAGTATCTAAGCTTTTTCTAATAAAATGAGTTGGAATAACAGGATAGGAATAAGAAACACTCCAATTTGAGGCTGGTTTGAATTAATTCCCTATAGCTTGTTGTTAAGTTCATTGAAAACAATAATCCTAAAAGCAGTGATTCTATATACAATATATATATACACACAGAGAGATATATGTGTGTGTGTGTTTATAATAGCACTTAAAGGCTCTATATGTAGGTGCAAATGGTCATACAGATAAATTCAGAACAGAGCTAGTTCATTGGAGAACTGCTATAGCACTTATCTGTACTTCTTCAGAGCAAATATACCTCTTTAAGATGAGCAGCATAAGACCTGCATCAACTTTAGATGGAGGTTGCCAATTAATGATTTTCTGTGTGAAGACACATATACATATATATCAACTTCTGTAAAACAAACAAACAAAGAAACAAACAAAACAAAACAAAAAATTCCCCCTCTCCAGTCCAGTACAAAATGTGATCCATACCCATCCACTTTGTTGACCTGGGCTCTTGTGGGTGGAAGAGCAGAGGTTATGAAATCCCATTAAGAAGCCTGGTGGGTAGATGGGGTTGGGTGGGCAGGGTGAGAGGGAGTATTATTAAGCCCCAGCTTCAAATAAACTTGGCGATTTTGCATCAAGCATGCGCCCTTAACCAGCATCAGTAACTATCTTGGCATGGTTGTACTTTTCTCAGCTAAGAGGCTAACTTGCCGCACACAGATAATCTCTAACCAATGGAAGCTTTTGCTAACTTGGCATATTTAAAGAAATGCAAAGAACAGAAAAAAAAATCTCATATCTTTCATAAAAAAAAAGACCCCCCCAGGCCCCCCCTCTTCTTACATGTCCAGGTTAATTTGAAAATGGATACTTTAGCATTTTTATTATTTGAAGTGGGTGCTCACTACTGTACTAGAAAAAAAATCAGGAATTCTTATTCTAACTAAAGAAGAAAATTATAATAGACATGGCTGAAGCACTATTATTCCCCTTTCTCTCTTCTTGCTGTCCTCAGTGTTATTTACATTGAAGTGAATTGCAAGTAAACCAATATTATCCATCTCTCTGTTTTTTTCCTTAATTTGTTGACTTTAATTTTAGTAAGTCTTAAATAAGCACTTCCTGAAGATGAAGTAAGATATGCAAGCAAGTAGTCCTTTTATCAACAATTTTGCCACAGAAACACACAAACATTTCAATGGCTCTTCATTAGCAAACAAATCAACAAGTGATATTTTAATGCATGACTTTATTCCATCTCTGTGGGGACCGTAGTTGAGAGTGTGATGTACAGTACAGAGAAAGGAATCATCAGCCACAATGTCCCAGGGCTCTATCCATTGAGGACTTCTCAGCCTCTGCTTAAAGAGTGCATTTAATTGACTGATAGACAGTAGCTTCTTTGTTCACAGAAGACAGCGAAGTAATGGCAGCTTGAAAATCGTACCATCTACAGGATCTCCTGAGACTAGTAACAGGGGGATATGTGTCAGGAATAAATAAATAATCTAATTATTAAGCCACTTCCTGTCAAGTTAACTCCAATTTGTTGGCTTTTGAAGGCAACAAAACGAGGCATTTTTCCTCATTATGCTTCTCTTTTTATACCACTGGTAATCACAGGCGGATTAAAGGGTGCCTGATTGGTTTTTTTGTCAAGGAACTGAGAAGCAGCCAACAGTACAGAAAAACAGAGTTGGGGTTAGAGGAAATTTCATGCTTGTCTCCTTTCCAGCTCCCTAACAGCCCACACTGCTGCCCCATACAGTGCTGCCAGCTGTACAGCAAATGTGTGCCCCTCCAACGGCGGCCTACCAGGCCACAGGCTCCATCCTGAGAGCTGTGAGATACCTTGCAATCTTGGCAGGTAGCTACTGCTGTCATAGGCATAATTCTAAAGGTGACCTACGAAACCCCGTCAGCTCACCAAATGCAACAATGCGAGCAGCTCGAGCTCGACACCCACTCTCCATATTGGCTTCTTTTGTTGCGCTTCCCGCGTTTGCATCACGGGGAGAAGCCTTGGGACGAGCTCCCCTAAAGAATCGGAGGCTCCCCTGCTCAGAACAGGGGCACTTTGGAAAGGCAATGGTGAGGCTGCCCTTGGTGCCGACAGCAAACACGGCCGAAGGAATGTGCTGTGGCTCCTGAGAAAGCCCGCAGTGCAAATGGTCAGCAAAGAACAAAAGGAAGGCTGATACCCTGCCATTAATTCAGCCTGTGGTGCCTAAGTATTGACACGCACAGCGTATCGCTGCCACGGCTCAGAGGAGAATCTTACAGCAGGTGGAGGGTGGGCAACAACTTTCGTACTGCCGGGCACTGCTTTTCCATAGCGTCCTGTTTGTCAAGTGCTATTCATGCCACAGGCACTTTCGCAGGAAAAATCTAAAGCTTCCATGCGCTTTGCTTCATTTCCTTACAGGATGGACTCCAGCCTGAATTACATTTTTCAGAGGCTCCTTTTAGTATTATCATTATTAATATTACTATGAGTGTTAATACTAATATTATTTAATAATACAACAATTGCATTCTATTTTCTTAAAATTTTTGCGTCCAAGGTTCAGAGCCCCACATTCCTCCCCTCCCTCCGCCCTCTTCCCCCCCAAAAAAAGGCTTCATCGTTGTTTGCAGACTGTGTCCTGACTGAACCATTTGTGATTTTAAAAGCCTGGAGAGCCTTTCTTGAAAGCCATTTGGAGCTGCTTCTGCTTCAAACCCCTGAAAGGAAGGACCAGCTCCAAGCAGAGCAGCTCAGTGGGGAAAGCCAGCACATGGGGACAAGAGGTGGCAGGGATGGGGCACCCATAGCCCCAATAGGTGACACACAGAACCTGCAGCCCAGTTAATGGTGCTGCTGGAACGTGTGTACAGCTGCCTTTGCCACTTCCGAATACATCCTGAATTTTTTGTTAAATTGCGCAGATAATTAAAGCCTCTTCATATTTACAGTCTGCTTCATTGGTACCATGAATTCTGTTTTCAGTTACTGTCTGCAAATTCCCTCCCCACGCAATTTCATACTAAGCAATAACACTTCATTTTACATAAGTTTTATCTGATGTCCCCATACAGAGCTGCCAGCTGTACAGCAAATGTGCAGCTCTCAAACTGAGGCCTACTAGGCCACAGGCTCCATCCTGAGATCTGTAAGGCACCTTGCTGTCATTGGCAAGCGTTCCCTGCTATCGCCGCTACCATCGCTCCACACCACACACAACTTAAAATCATCTGATTATTAGAATTTGTGGTCCACACTCCATTTTATCCTTTATTTAATCTATCCCCAGATCACACATTTGTTTAAATGTTTTGGCTGGTTTACAAATCATGCAGCCATCTGCACAGTAGGTGTGACACCATTTTTTAGACAAAAGTTACATTACAAAACAACAAAGATAAAGTCATTTGAAATGCTTTGGTGTTTGTTATTCTGCCCGGTTTGCTTGGACCAACTCTAAGAAATAAATAGAATTATCTGTGTAAATCGATGAACATCTATGAAAAACAACACCCAGCAGAACGCAGAGCTTGCTCCATTACCTACGTTAATATCATGACAGCTGAGGAGAGATGACCTGGCCCACTTCTCATCTCTCCTGTACAGATGGCTATTAAAGAGAAAGTATCCCTTTTGTATGGTCCATGCAGAAACCCTTTATGGGCTTTTCAAATAAGCCAGCATTGCCCACAGGAGAGTAGCTTCCTGTTAGTATTAAACAGCCCAGATTTTGCCTATTTTGTAACCCAGCTCCTCATGAAATAAACCTACGTTTTCTCAGATTTAACTCCAAATGCTGATTTTCCTGGGTATTTCAATTACATTTCATCATTTTGCAGACAAGGTGACCAAGTTTCCTCTAACTTTTTTACAACTTCTTGTCAGCTCTTCCTTTAAACAGGAGATTCCCAGGCATTCAAACAATTACCTGATGCTGATATGGTATGATCATAATAAATTGTCCTATAAACTGACAATTTCCATTTTTGGCTACTCAAAAACCAGTGAAAAAAGACTAACAAAAGGAAATCTTCACCTCCTTCCTCCTCTAGTGTACAGATCTATATCTTTGGATCCTTTTTCTCCAAATCTCATCTAAGAGGGCTTTACAATATCAGATTTACTGTAGAGTGATCAAACTGACATTCTGGAAATTTATTACTTGAGGTCAACATGGTGCAACAAGTCTTAGTTGCTCAGCACAGCTTTCTGCCTAAGTGAAAGGAAAATCATGGGGTTTTAATGACCCTAGGCATTAGACAAATAATAGAATGTGAGAATGCCACATGCTATTACAACCATACAAGAATTTTCTTGGGCTTATTTCCAGAAAGCTGATTGAGGTATTTCCTTTGTCTTGACATCAGTGATGTTGTCCACACGTACCATAATGTAGACTGCACAAATGTGAGGCAAATAAGATGATTTATTTGTATAGGTTTATTATGCATGCAGTTAATACATGCATAATGCAGACATGCACATCCACACAACACACAAGCATATATACATATTATATCACTGTTGCTGAAAAGAATCAAAAATCATGAGTTGCACTAAAATGTGTCTTTACATCTTCTAATGGTTACATACTACTTGCTATTTTAAAACACAAATGTAAAATTTCTTTGCAGATGAGTTAAAATGTTAGACCGCATTTTCTGTATACCCTTCTTTTTAAACTCCAATTGTTTCAGCATAGATTTGATTACTTGGGATTTGATGAAGTGTTTATTTACTGGTGTAAACTAGAATTCCTCTTGTCAACTGCAGGATTGCTTCATCCTGTTTTCCCATTTGCTTTCTAACTTTAGTGCTCAGTACCCTTTTTTCCATTCCCTTCACTTCCTCCTCCTGCTCACACCTCCTACTCCACTCAATGCCACATAACATCCTTCACTCAGAGACAAACACTCCACAACAGACTTCACAAAATGGGTTTTATACATGATACTAAAAAGGTTAAAGAAAGGTCTGTTTACTTATCAGTAATGACATATTTAGAAACTGTTAAAAGTAGGGTTTCACAAAGGTACCAAATCCTTCCCCTTTGCACCCCAGCTCTTCAGAGGGGCAGTGGTTCTTGCTATGACACTGGGGCTTGCTTTCTCCATCAACAAAAGTAGCAGCAAACTACAAAGATTGTGGCTGTTTCCCCCTTTTATCATTCTCTTTGTCAGCCTGATCAGTCCTCAATGGTAAATGTGCTGCTCTGTTGTGCACAGCCAGCAGCTCGCAATTTGCTCACTGTGTTTCATGAGACAGTTGTTTGTGGCTGTTTGGAACACATTTACCTCTTTGGGGATTTATGCGCTAGTTGCAATGCCAACCTCCATAGTGATAGAAATTTCTTTCTAACTAAAATAGATAATTAGAAGCTGGTAATTATTGGTCAAGAATTATCAGAGTGAAAAAAATTAAGCTCTTCATAAATAGTTCTTGGCAATGTCATCTCTTTACATTATCTCATGCCTAACAGCACTTTACTCAGAGCACTTACAAATTTACACTACTGCTATTGAGCCCCATAATTTTATACGGAGTAATTCCTTTCCTGAACTCCCCCAGTTCTGTATATGAGCCATGCTTTATATGCATGTGTGTAAAATCCTAGGCAACTGCTACAGCAACTGTTTAGTCTATTTACACTAAACTGCATCAGATACTACAGTGTAAAGGAATCAGCTGAAGATGAAACAACATTTAGCATGTCTGCTTAAAATAATAGTGAAAATAACAGGAGGAGCAGTGGAAATGCATCAAACAGAACACAAACAATTGCAGACTCTTTTCCTACTCTCTCAGGTCAAATGCCAGCTGTGAACTATGTGATGAAAACAAAGGAATGCCAGAAAGCTTCTTCTCCACATACACCGTGTACCCAGAAATAGAATTTTCTCAAAGAAAGCTGCTAAAAGTGCTATGTATTCCACTCAGATAAAAAAGGTAGAAGAAAGAAGACAACTGAAGAATTACCATTTATGTCAACACTTTCTAAACCCATATGAAACCTGGATTTATGTTTCTTCCTTTCCCACCCAAAAGCCGGAAATTGTTTCACCCACAAATTTCAATACACACACAGACAGGTCTTCATATGGCAATCTTCCTTACAGTTTTCTAAACAAAAGTACATGCCTACATCTAGGTCCAAAATAATGCCAAAACACAGGGTCTATTTAAAAAAGCCCACACTTGCCTTGCTTTTTGTCTGCTAGCATCCCCTAGCCTAGCCTGACCCAGTGTGTAGTTTAAGCTAACAGAGGCTCTGCTTGGTGAAGCACAGTGTCTGGAAATGTGTGGACAGATCTGGCAGTCAGAACTCCCGAACTTTAGCTCACTTAATGCAAGCAAGGGATTCCACTTCTATGCCTCTTTGTCCTCATCCATTCAATGGAAAAGGCTTACTGCCCCATCCCGTCATGAAGATGTTGAGAAGACTCGATTAAAGGCTGCAGAACAGTTCTAAAATTGAAAGTTCCAGAAGTAGTAAATGTGTAGTTACTAAAGGAAAGCTGCCCCTATGACATCTTTTTATTACAGAACTTGTATAATGTAAATTGCTTTGTTGTCAAAGATACTTAAGGTTACACTTCACTGGGTCATCGCCAGATTTTATTTTCCATTAGGTGGCATAATCCCTCTTGTTGAATTGATTGAAATGTATAACAAAATCTGTAAAATTGCTATATACTCTCCTAACAAAGAAGAGTAAGAGGCTTTTCAAATAGCTTCTAATCCCTCTTCCCCTGCTAAATGTCTAGTTGAGATTATATTTGATTAGACAAAAACACACACATACATACAACCTAAAAATACCTACCCTCAGTGGAGCTATTTTAGCCAACAAAGTAATTCCAGTTGCCTTATTTAAAAGTCTAAGTTTCACACTGGGGTTTTATAAGTATAGCTTTGCCTCAGTGACCTTCCATAATGCAACTTCTCTCTCTGTGGATGTTAGAAACATGAACTCAGTTTACATCCTGGGATCATGTTCAAGGGGCACAGTGATTAGATGGGACACCATCAACTTTTCCAGGCTTTCAAACTGCATCATGATGTTAAGCACCACCTGTTTCCCTCAGCTGGCTGAGCATTATCTCTATCAGTGGTTCCCACTCATTTCTGAGTGGAGTTTGGCAGATGACTTTCCACTTTCATATTTGTCCCATGTCCCAGGTGCCTCTCCTTTTCTCTTTTCTCTGAATTATGATTATGGAGTCCTTCAGGTAAGAAGACATACATCCATCAATAACCACAACACAGATAATGAGAACATTTTACTATGAGAAGAAATAACAGTTCCTGACACTGTGCAATGATGTCTGTAAAGGCATTTATTGCCCCTACATCTGATCTAGGGATTATCACATCGTTTGACTTTTAACTCCTGCACTGCCACATTACCTTCCTCGTATCTTGCATTTAAACTCCTTTCTTTCTCTGTGTCTTCCTGACGCTCCCTTACTTTCCTTTTCCCAGAGAATCAAAGATACCACATCCTGTTCTCCCAATTACCTACTAGGAAATCAGGGCAAGAAGACACATTTTATCAGATACATGTAAAAAAAGAAAGGACCAATGTCTTTAGGAAACCTTTTTTTTTTTTTGTTTAATGTGCTGTGTCAACAAGCCAATATTCACTCCAGTGGTTAATCTAATATATTTCTCAATCTACATATTGACATGCACACAGGTAACTATATGTATATATTATATTCACACAATATTATATATTCACACAAATGTGTTTGTGTGCATGTTTTCTGGATTATGTATAAGTACTGTAAGAATACCTACATATGTACATAAACTAAGGCTGGTTAAAAACAGCTTGATGTGACCCCTTGAACCTTTCTCTCTAGACAGAACATGGTCTTGGAAAAAGGCCTGTGAACAATAATATAAATTAAGGAGGAGGGGGGAGAGTGAAATTAGAAAGATAGCTAAGGAAAAAATCCAGTTAGTGGTGAGAAGACTAACAGAACTGCAGATCAGAAATTATTTTTCCTTGTGCTTTGGTTCTCAGGTCACATTCAAAACTCTCCAGAACGCTGATATTCCTTTCACTCCACCCTACCACAAAATCCCCTAGCATTTGCTTAATCGAGGCTACATCATGAGGAGCTGCACTGTTAAGTCTGGCAGTGCAGATAAGAATCTTCCACTGAACACAGATTACCACACGCATGACCGGCAAATCTCCCTGCATGTTTTGCAAGCTCCTTTATTTCACTGGGAAGATTTTATATTAAGCACGTTTAAATCTGTGTCACTATGGTTATGTCATGAAGTAATATCATGCACGATTAGATAGAACACAGACAAAACAATTAAATATTTTTTTAAAAGATTCTCTTTCTCATTCAACCTCATCCAGCTTCAAGAAATTAAACATAGGCAGTTAATAGATCAGTTTAAGAAAATAAGTCTTTTCAGATCTGCAGGCTGAAGCCAGCTAAATGGATTTGTCCTGCTTTACTGACTCTCTCCCCATTTTGCTCCTCCCATTTTGACCCTTTAATAAACTCATCCAGAAAACAGAGGGAAAAATAAATCTGAGTATTTAATGAAATAATAAGTGAGCTCCTATTCTAAAAATGTGAGGCACCTGGCAAGTGGGTAGCAAGAAAATACATCATCAATTCCAGCATCATCCCTTATAAACACTGTCCATATTTACCATCAAGTTTTAGCATCACTATATGCTACAATTAAGAACATTTCAAAAACTGGATTAAAATAAAACAGCAGAAATGGTGAGTTCTGTTGTAAGTAGTACCCTACTTTGAAATTCCATTACTGACACAGATTGAATACTGTGAAGCAGTTCAAATAATCTCCTATCCAAAAACACAAGATATCAAAACTAAGGCTTAACTTAACAAGTAAATTGCTTGTCTCCTTTACAAAATCAGTTTGTCATTTCCATTTATTCATTTTTATGAAAAATATAAAATGTTTAGGCTCTAAATGTATAACAACTTAAATAAAGTACCCACAGAAATGGGCCATTAAGTTTTGGCAGGTAACTTTCTTTTACAGTGCAGCCAAATTGCTAAGTGTTCATGGAAGAAATCTGCATGTTACCTCGAAAGAAAAAAAAGAATTACCACCAAACTGGAAAGTGGAAAAATCAAGCAAATTCCCTTCTGTTGGATATATAATTACTAGCTTCTATACCATATTTTTTGTCCATTCTTTGCAAGATTTTCTGCTATTTTAGAAAGAAAATGTAAGGGAAGCAGGAGTAAAAAAAAAAATCAGTTGTATCCATCTCTGGTTTTAAAAGCAAAATTTGGAAAGGAGTCTAAAAAAAATCAGGAGACAATCCTGGCAATGTTATCTTATTAGTGAGCAAATGATGTGCTTGATAAATTTAATTGGCTGATAGAACTCATAGTGCTATTACTGAGTAGTTACCAAATTGAAAACATTATGGGTAAACCTAGGGGAATCAGCAAATAATAGGAAAATATGAATATCAAAGAAAAAACAGCTTTTGTTTTATTCCAATTTACAACTGTAACAGGTTTGTAAACATCAGGATTCAGGAATCCTAAAAGATGTTTTTTTAAATGCTTGTACCTTAAAGAGTGTATTTCATTACTGTATACTACAATTCCTTACTTTTTCAAATAATTTATACTATTTAATTGTATATAGATACAGTCAGGATTTTTTTCCAGACTGCTCAAACATAACAAACAATACTATTTTATGGCCATTTGAATTATTTATGTTTCCTAATGACAAAAACTCACCAGTTTTGATTTTGGTACTGAGGTGCTTGAGAAGTACACAGTAGTGTCATTACCATAATAACTTCTGAAATTAAAACCTGTCTAAAACTCTACGGAAAGCTAACATCCAGTTCATTAACCATTCCTGTTAGTTTGTTTTCAATAATGCAAAAATGATTAGAAGTTTAATTTGCTAATCACCTGTGTTTTGACTGGCAGTGGATATATAATTCTCTGCAGAAGTCTAAACTAGCCCTTGCAGAAAATAAAATATGCTAATGCTTTATCAAGTCTAATAATATGAATAAAAAAATCAATCATGCCTAGGTTAATCATTGATGGATCCACAATTAATTTCTCCTTAACTCTGTTTAATTTCAGAGACAATGGTGATAAAGAATAAGAAAAATGGCTATTTGTCTTTGAGAAGTTTTAGTGCTCACTTACCAATCATGTGGTTTGCAACATGAACTTGGATATCCCACTCATTGTAGAAAACCATCTGACATTTGATGCACTGGTAGGTCTTCTTCTAAAGAAACAAGGGTAGATAAAATTTACTGAAACATAAAATTGTAATAATTTCATTATAACTCAAAATACCAAGTTCACAGTGGTTATTTAAAGCTCTCCAGCAGTGCTTTCATTAAGGCTTAATTATTAATATTTAAAAAATAACACTCTGCAGGTTCTGTAGTACCTTTCATTCGAGTTTTCTGAAACTTGATAGAGATTGTTGTCAACTTGCTAACTCCATGGACACATCAGTATTGCTAAAACATCAGTACCATACTCATGGAAGGCAAAATGGAATAAGGATATATGGGATGTAAGCCAAACAACAGTGAAATCAATGTGGAACTTCCATTTTTCACCAATGGACTAGATCCACTACAGAACAAGGGAGAAGCCAGGAAAAGAACACAGAAATGAGAAATATGCTTCTCTCATTTCCAGTGGGGCTTCAGAATCTCCTCTGCACCATACATTTTAAATGGTCCATCAGGCTGCTATTTTTCAAGGAGGAAAACCTCCCAGCTAGTCTGGACAAGAAGTTCCTGTATCAGGGCATTTGCTTCAAAAATATCTATTGGCAAGCCTGTACTAAAATTGGGAAGCCTGACTGGAAACTAGCCAGAGAGCATGCCTTCTGGCCACATTAGATTGGGCTTGACTTACTTAAAAATCATGGTGTATGCAGCTCAAATTTCATTATAAACCAGGAAATGCATTACTCTGCTCAATTCAGTGTGCAGAACACGTTTTTCATTTCTGTCTTCATGTTTTTCAAAAAAGATCTGCTCTTTCACTTTTCTACAAGGTATATAACTTGTCCAAGACATTTCAACATCCTAAAAATTTAACTGCATTTTCTCTCATTATTTTTCTTGATCTGAATTGGCCAGAGAGTTGATATTGGAAAGCATTGTTTTAAAAGTGAAAACTAAGAGTGTACTTAAAGTAGGGTTTAGTTTTTCCTTCATAAGACTTAAAATCTGCAGTTATCCAGGCATCTAATCAGACAAGTCAGATTCATAAAATTATTCAACTGCATAATTGTAGTATCAAGGACTCAAGTCCTAAGGTAAGACTCCTGAAGAACTCAATTCTTGTTTTGAAGATGCAATAAAGTCAAGGTAAGCCCTGAACTGCCACATCAAGGCAGTAACTCAAGAGACACAGATCTTTCTGTACAGCCACAGGCACCTTGCCTACATCAGCAAAAAGAAGAAGAAAAACCACAGAAAAACACATATTTTTTAAAGAATGTAAAGTCACAAGAAGCTGGCACAGATGTATTAAATTGCAGATTTCCCATATATTAGTTGGAGAAGAAATAGGGTTCACTGGAAAACATGCATCAAAAATACAGCCTCTCTTGTATATGTTTAACTTGTGAAGAGTTTTATGCAGCTGGTATTATCAGTTATATTTTTTAAAAGGTGCTGGCTTTTTTTTACCTGACTCTAAACAGTAATAAAGGCTGGCTGGATTTTTTAATCAACATCTAAATTTAGACGTCCTGTCCCAGACAGATCAAGTGTCCATCCATTAAGTATCTTTCTACTTCAAGCCTGTAGGCAGGAATATAAAGACTTTTCAAACATATGTTGTTTTGCCTTACCAAGTTAACTGAAAAATTAGTGACTAATCAAAGTCAGCTCTGAAATTAAGTGTTCCTGTGGGCTCCTCTTTACAAATCTCCCATTGCTTCATGTACACAGAGGCTATTTTAATTTTCTCGATGACAATAAAATGTGCTGCATCTCTTCACGGCAGAAACAATCATAAGCCTTTTTTTTCTGTTTTTCATTTAAATTAACCTTAGTTTTTCAAAATTTAACCAAATTAAATCATTATGTAGACAACCAAAAATCAGTGGACACCCAGAAACCAAATCTGCTTTGACTCAGTGTTAGTTATGATTTGTAAAGCCAGCTGTTTTTAAAGATAAAATACTTTTTCTCCTTTTCTTTTTGTTCTTGTGACAATACTGGTAACATTGGTAGAAAATCAGATTCAGTCTAAGGATTTTGTATTATATGTTGGTGATTTAACCTTACTGCACTACATCTAAATCTAGCAAAGACCTCTAAATAATGACACTCACAATCAACGATTTATTATGCTAAGCTCTTTACAAGATGCTTTTTGATGCTGACATATAGAACAACAATACTGCATAAATAACAATCACTCTCCCTTTTTTTAAAACATTGTTTCCCTTTAGAACTAGTTAGAAAATATTTCTTACTCCCTGATGACTGGCACTATGTATTGTTTATTAGCATAGCCCTAGCATTATTCCTGATATGTGACTTTGTTGAAAAACAAAGAAGCATAAATGTAATGGCTGGTCTTTTCTCTTGTTAGCACAGCAATGCAGAGTGCATGTCAAGAATTGTCAGCAAAATTATGAGTGATGTACATAAAGACAACACATACAAAGGTTGGGGATTTTTTGAAGTCAAATGCTAAAAAGTAAAGTGACTTGACAACAAAAAATAATAATTTACTAGCACTTACTAGCCTGTTCAAAATGATCTGACATATTTGCAGAATCATACACACAGTTTTTCTTTTTATCATGAAGGGAAGATTGTTTTTGTGACTGTTGCTTGATCAAGCACTAGTTCTTTTTTGTTTCCAAGCATATTCTAAAATGTTGACATCAACTTTTATTAGCTCAACACACACTCATCTCAAAGTGTCTAAACTTGTGCATGATTAAGTTTTTATTTTAAAAGCATACTTAGTGAATTCCATTTACTCCTAGATTTTCAAAGTGATCAAACCCAGTCGTTTTCTCACCATGTTGAACAAACTCCACATACTTATTTCCCTATGTTTCACATTCTAAGGAAGTTCTTGTTCACTGTAAGTTACAAATTAGTCTCACAAACTTTGTTCAGAACCACAGGACTCATAACTGCTCATCCGAGTTTCTGAGTCCTGATGTGCTTCACAGCTGATCCCAGTTCCCTACTAGGGTGAGATCTGGGGGGGGACCCAGCCCCTCTTCACACTGTGTTCCCAAAAAGGGGAAACTTGGGAATAAGACAGAAATGAACCCTGAGGTATTGCAGCTCCATGCCCCTTGCCTGGATAGAAAGGAAAGAAGCCTTGCAGCACTTTTGTGACACACCACAGAAGAAAAACGGGGTTGTGACTCAAAGAGACATTTGAATTTCTCGTGAGTGTCTCCAGCCTTTGCAGTGCAAGATGGCTCTAAACAGAAAGGAGCTCAGGGCTGTGACAGCCATCCTTGCCTTGTCCTGCTGCAGGTGTTTGCAGCAGGGAACCCTTGCTGAGCTCCCTTGTCCCTCTGCCCAAGCCGCCAGCATGTGGAGAACTCAGAAGGACTGAGCAGGCACCCCAGGCCCTGCTGCTCCAGCTCACAGCCCTGAGCATATCCATTTCACACAACCATGAAGAGTGGACAGCTAAGGGCACTTACACCCTAACCTGCCACAGCTGCTTTTCCCAAAGGACACCTGTCAGTCTACTGAGGAGACAGCAGAATGACAAGATTGTCATTCTTTACTACAAACACAGAAAAAACCACACATATTTCCTCTAAGAAAGTAATTTCAAATCAGCAGGGGTGGGCCACAGAATGCTCTTGCCAGAACATATCCATATGGACTCAGGCAGGACCAGTTTAGTAAATAGAGAAGACTCAACATGTTCTAAACTGTGCTGTCTTGAAAAACTCCCAAAGATTTGTTCCAGAGGAGAAAAGCACATGGAATTATGAAAGTGGTTTAACTTTTTCTTTTAATAATTATTATTAGTATTATTATTATCATCTCATCTTTTAATAAAAACTCTCCAACAAGCAAGCCCATAATCCTTCACTGAACCCCCTCCTGTCAAGAACCTAAGTACCAATTTGTCTCCCCCATGCTGAGTGTAAATCTGAGGCCCAAGTCATTCCTGGGGCCATTTAAAATCACTGTAGAAGAGTAACTGCTTGGACAAATGTCTCACAAGAACATTGGGTGCCTGTTGCATTTTGGTTTTCATAACCATTTTAAAGCCTTCCAGCATTCAAATCTTCTCTGTAACTTCATTTAAAGAGCTTTGGATTGGGCATACGCATGTGTCTCCCTAACCTTTTGAACGATTAATGTCACCTAGACCTTTAATTATTGTCCCAATCCTCACTTATCACTCTGCAGTTTTCTGAATTTCTTTTCTATAAAGGTGCCCAGAGTGTCCATGCGAAATGAGACTTTGCTGTTTTTATAAACAGTCTAGGAATATGAACTTTCAATTGATACGTCAATTCTGTGCACAGAATTTTATTTGCTTTGCTTTTATAAATAAAGAAAAATAACTAATAACCACACCACTAGAAGATTTACAGTTCTATTCAGCAGGGCTTCAAAAGTATGCAGAAAATACTTCTGTGTAGACTTTTGTACCCTGTGACTGTCTGAGGTACTGATACATTCTTTTTTTTCTATTCCCTAGCCTCATTATATTACTTGAAAATGAACTACATATGCTACTTATTGGCTCATGCTCCACCTCCTTGTCAAAATCATTCAGTATTTTATCACCTGCCTATTTTGTTCTGACATTTCCCCAGTTTTGTACTATCAGGGAATTTCATCACCTTACTACTTATTCTTTCTTCCAGACTACTGATATGCTGCATAAGTTCAACAAAACTGGTGCAAATAATGATTCTTAAGGCTTTCCATTATTTTCATCCCTTCAAACCAACCTGCTTCAATTCACAAGACTCCTATGCTTTCCATACCCAAGATCATGTTTCTTTTCTTTTTTAATCAAAGAAAGTATCTCTCCCCGTGTTGTACTTATTCACCCAACAGATTAGTCTTTTGTGTTATACTGTTTCAAAAGCTTTGCTAAAATCCTGGTAAATCATGTTTATAGGCTTCTCTGTCAGCACTTGTGGCTATTCTCTCAAAATACTCTTTATTGAAAATTTTAAGCATGATCCTCCCTCTGTGAATCTTTGCCCTCTATCCTTCATTAAATCAAAACTTTCTTCTATCATGTCTTTGATTAGCCTTTCTCTTGTGTTCCTCACTGTTTAAATCAAGCTCACAAACCAGTAACTTCATGCATAAGCCTTATATTCCCTGTTAAACGTTTGTTTAGTGGTTTTTTCCCAGGTTGTTGATGCTTCTTCCTAAAGACCACAAGTTTATCTGCCTAACGTTTCCTTTCATCTTCAGCTCCTTTCACTGAGAATTTTGGAATGGATATTTTTGTAAGTCATTTATTTATTGGATATTATACTCCATTATATTACCTCTAATCTGTACTTCATTCTTCTCCATGGGGAGGATATGCCACTAGCTCAACGACAAAGCATTTGTTTAACAGTACTAGTTTCCTTGATTACATATACCATTTCTGGATCTCCTGTACCCATGTCCCTTTCAACTGAATACCTATTCCCTACATGAAATAACCAAAATATCATTTATAGCTTCTAATGCATGGTATCTACAGTCTTAGGCCTGCAGGCATCCCTAGTTTGTTCTGTACTCCTTTCACACTTGTCTTCTGTGCCCTATCAAAAATGGTTTTGATATGTGCCTGTTACCCCACCAATAACCTCCTGTTTACACCTAATTACATTATTTGCCCTTGTCACACTACTGAAGGGGACTTTCAAGGCTTTTTCCCCTCAGTTTTAGCACAGAGTGCATGGATCAATAACAGAGCTGAGACAACCTGCTGTTGCCAAAAAGAGTGATACCACACCTCTTACATCCTCTAATTCCCTTCCCCCATATCAGTCATTCACTCGATTTCCCTCACATAAAGGGTGGAGCTAATTCAACCTTTTAAACTGACAGAACAGTAACCTGACAAGACAAAGTGAACAGCATCCAAAAATCATATGAAAATAACAAATTAAGACATTCAAAACTTGCACACTAACTACAGCAATTTGCCAGTACTAACTCCTAATGATGCCAGCTAATTTTTTTTTTACATCATTATTTTATTAAGCATTAGCAGTGTGCTTGGCCCTTCATGACACACAAGAACAACCACAGTCCTAGCTTTGTCCATTTAGCCATTTTTCATCAGAGTTCAGATTAATTTTGACAGTACCTTAATTGAGGATTTCTTTCTTACCTTCCTGGATGCTTATTTTGTCAACCTTAAGCTCTTAGAAAGCTAAGCATATGTTAGCCAGCTTCACTGCATAGTTAGTTATTTATCTTGCTTATGCGGCACTGTCATCTTGCTTTTTTCTTTTTAACTGACTAATTGCCAACTCTTGTAATTGCTCACACAAAACCCTTTAATTAGTATATCCTGATTACTTTTAAAAACATGTTCATGGAGATTTTATGAGTATTTTTCTGTTCTGTTTTCGTTTAGCAGGGTCTTAAATTATAATGGGGTCTGAGTGTACATGCCTGTGGAAAGAGTACAATCAATCCCATCAGGTAAGCAAAATGAAAAATGGAAATAAACTTTTTTTCTCATTTCTTTCATTATGGTTATTTATTGCATACACAAAATATATTGAGTCAAAAAAAAAATGTTCATGTTAGCAGTCCTTACTTCTCTATTCTGCTCGAATTCATGGTCTGCTGTTCTGTCTTTCACCTTTATTCTGGATTCTGTATTTAATTATGTCTGTCTTCAATGTCTCTTAGTCACAAACCTTTCCCTCCCCTAGCTGACGAAGAGCATTAGCTTGCAATGTCTCACATCCCCACACAGAAAAAAACCATCTTGCCACATTTAAAAACTGCATCTTTTCCCTTTGAGATCGCTAATCTTTTAACTCTCTCTAGGCCTTTCAAACTCAGTACTGAAGTGAAATACCTGTCGGAAAAGTAACTCTAAAACCTAGCAGCACATGGCTGTATATTTATTTTCTCTCTTAATTACTTCGTATTAGGTTTACTCAAATATAGTTTATGAATACAAACAGCTTAAAGTACTGTCAATTTGATTTGGCATCTAAAAAGCAAATACACTTCTTTCTGTCTGAGGGCCTGATCCTGGGTGAGGCTGAGTCTCTGAGCAGTGCACATGTATGTGCTGAGCAGCGCTCAGGAATTTGGGGCTGATTGTGTCAACCACTGAACTTTCTGTCAGCATCCCCACCCCTTTCTGTCCCCTTACATTGCACTTAAAACCAAAGGGGACAGCCAGCCTGAGAACCTCTGAAGCCCTAGAGCAGTTAACCCATCCAGGGGCATCCCAGCAGTCAGCATTAGTGTTAGAGACGCTGTGAGGCCACGGACATTGAGGGGGAACCACGACCAACACCACACTGATAATTCCGCAGGTGAAGTGGCATCAAAGCACAGGCAATAAAGCTTGACTTGGCAGGTCTGAGACTCAAAAAGCTGATATTCTGAGTAAGCTGATATTTTATCACTTTTAAAGTTGTTTTTTTTACTTTGTTTT
>VXBQ01011250.1:51623-104230 GCA_013400175.1 Phainopepla nitens | reverse complement strand
TTTGTTTTTTTTTTTTTTTTTAAAAAGGCATACTGAGACAGACTGTCATTCAATAAAGCCACTACTTCTTCACCAACAATCAGCAACAGATGTAGCCCAATAAAATTAATAGTTTGCAAGTACACACAAGAGAATACTCTTGTCTCTTTTCTCCATGACAGATTTTGTAAAAGCTCTCTGGATTTTAACAAAAAGGCAAAATCAGGAGCTTTTTATATCCCTTTTTTTTTTTTTTTTTTTTTGTAATTTAAACACTACAACTGCTTTTCTCCCACTCTGTGGAGAACTGATGCTGATTAATTTCACTTTCCAAAGTATGACTCAGGACCCTCCCCCTGCCCTTAATTGTCCACTTTTAACTCAAACTGAATTCTGCACTATTACTTACCAAGGTAATTTAATCCTACAGAATAGAACTTGTGCTCAAAAATATGCAACATTAATATTAATGTACAAACAGAAATATATTACTCATACATAATATATAAGAAATTAATTTTCATTGAAGTATCAAGAGAAGGAGTAAACCCCTTAGATCCTTCTCATGCAATTAGCTCTGCACTTGGGGAAGTCAATGGGACTTCACAAACGAAGGCTTCACATGATAACATGGGCAAGACCGGGGTTTTAAAAAGGCACTATAAAATACGCCATGAACAGAGTCCTACAATCATATTGCTGTGATTTTAGTACTACCCTCTATGGATACATTTAGGCCACATCAACATTAACAAATATACTGGTAGTATCTGAGCTGGCACACAGCTGCTGACATTGCAATGACGCTTGACTCTGTGCCCAGTTGAAAAACCTCCACTGGGGCAGTGCAGCTGCCCAAGGAAGTGGTGCACAAGCAAAACAAGCACTGCTCAGCTACTCTTCAACACTATCCACAATGATTTCTGTCTAACTGTTTTTTTTCTATGAAGACATACTTGCTCTCCTCTAAGGGAATTAAGGGAACTTCACAGAATTGCCTCTGTCCTACTTCCTAATCTTTTACTTTCACATTAATTCTTAAAATACCAGCAGTTCCTCTTAGGTACATCCTGTAATAAGTTAGTATCTTTTTACATGGGGCTTCAGTCTACCATTTCCCTATCTGAAAAAAAAAAAAAGACTGCAGAATTTGTTTCAGATGCAGAATGCCATACTTCTAGGTTTGAAGGACTTTGACCACTCAACCACCATCATACAAACCAGCTGTGAAGGAGGGAGCATACGAGAAATGAGGAACCATGGTTAAGACTGACAGTTTGGGAAAATCACCAGGCGATGCAGATATTCCCTGCCTAGGCCTGTGGGAGAAGCACCAAGCAGCAGAACAGGATCAACTGCAAGTTGACCACTGTCGGTGGTGGTTGCAAGGATTCGTAAGCAGCAGCCATGCTCCTATAGGTTGGCCCTAAACCTAATCCAACCATCAGAGCAGAAACCAAGAGGACTGTTGTAGCAGCAGTAAAGAAAACACAAAAGGAAATCTGGAAGCTTCAAGTCTCAGATCATTCTTTGTTGGTGGACCACCCCGCTTCCTATTGGAAAATGTAAAGAGAAAGAGGTGGCCTTCCAGATTAGACGGACTTTTGTAGACAGAATGCTGTGAAACATCGGAATAATAAGCAAAAACCAGAGGAAATGTATCCCATCACAGGACACCAAAACTCTGGACATATGATCAAATGAGATAAATAGCTCCCTTCTCTCCTACCTCCCACCTTGATTTTGAGTACACAAGCAGTAAGTAACTTTGAAATGGCTGCATTTCAAAGTGGTATTATTTCTAAGACACTCTTCAAAGGCATTTCACAGGCATTAAAAATGATTCCTAGAATTGTGCATTATTATTGGTAGGACTGTACTGAGATGTTCAGTATCAGGGAGGGCCCTGCCCTTTTATTCACTGACTTATGGAGCCACATGCCAGCAACAAAGGTTTAGCCACCAAGGAGAAACAGGGTAACATCAACATACATCTGGTAGATGGGCCTAAAGGATGGGTAAAAACCACAGAAGAAAAAAATGGGTGAGGTTGATCTCTGGAGATCCTCTGGTCCAGTCCTGCTCAAGAAAGGTCACCTAGAGCCAGCCCACATCCAGAAGAATTGTATCTCAAAGGGATACACAACCTGTCTGGGTAACCTCTGCCAGGGCTTGGTTGCCCTTGCAGTGTTTCCTGATGTTCAGAGGGAACCTCCTGTGTGTCCATTTGTCCCCTCTGCTTCTTGTCCTGGAATGTCACACGGGGAGAGTGGATGTTAGCAAGAGACATATGACATTTTGCTGTCATATCCAGCAAAATATGCTGTATAAAATAGTACAGGTCATATTTATCCAATAATTTGTAATACAATGTAGGAAACAGTATAAATGAAAGATGGTTTTGACAGGAAGAAAAAGGTACCTCACAGTTTTGAACCACCAGGCATAGGACCAACTACCTACTATCACAGAGTTCTGGCAGGTCAAAGAAGAGGATCCTTTGACAGGATACTACATGTCAGGTGGTTTTTTTTGTTCATTTTGTACGACTTCATGAAACAAGCAGTACTGGGGCTACATACCCATTTTAAATTAATGGTTAGCCCATTTTATTTCCCTCATGACAGAGTAACAAATCTGGGTGTTGTTTGTTGTACGAGACAAAGAAATACACACATCATATATAACAACTTTATTGAGTAGTGGTGAAAAACAGTTCTCATGTACAGTCATTTAAGAAGCTGGCCTGTGAGCATCACAAAGAACAGATCATAGTTTCCTCCTATAACTTCATGTCTTGCTTTCGCTTGACTTTCACACAAAAAAAACCAGGTATAAACTTCAGCTACAGCCATCTTCCTGGTCTGGATCTCTTAAAGGCCTCTTTCCTATTTGGATTCTATCAGCTGCTGGGTCACCTCTCTTCTTAAACATTGTAACAACTTCATAGGCTTTGAGATTACTATAAATCTATGAATTTTCCCCTGAAATTGGCCAAGAGTAGTCCAAAAATAAGAGGTAGAAGTGAGAGAATCCTCTAGAGATATGCAAACCAGCAGAAAAATAGAGATATGTCATGATTTTGAGTGTCTTGTTCCTAAAGATCATCAGGCTAGAAAATTGTGTGAAATTTCTTCTTGTTTCTAACCCAATTCTAAGATCCAAATACAGACACTTATCACTACTGTGATTTTCCTCTGGGGCTGTGCAGAAATTGTGACCTGCCACACCAGTCAGTTGGCCAGCAGGTACAAGTACAGGGAAAGCCCCAAGGGGATAGTGGGCTGCACAGCTGAGCTCTCAGAGTATACACCTCATTGATGTTTTGTCTCATAGAGCTTTGCTGAATCTATATTTGCCCTCTCTAGAGAACCTCATGGACTTCATCCACATTTCCATGTCCCTCTCCAGTTCTTCTGTGTTTCTTCAAGCACCCATTCCATCGCCACCTTGGTTTAGTGCTCTTGAAAATTTTGGGGAACATGTTATCCTTTCATTCTCTCATTCGAAGTATTCCATAGGTGTGAAGAAGATGCCTCTCCAAATTCCCCATCTGAAGACTCTGGCAAATAACAAGACAGACAAACAGCATTAGATTTTAATGATCAGTGGACAGGAAACTAAGAAAATTCACTACAATTTTCCCTCCTGCTTCTGTTCAGCAGCTCCCAGCTGACAAATGGCTTTCCTTTCACAGACTGAACTCCTGGTGTGTGTGAGGGAGGAAGTTTGAAGCTTAACTTTGGTAGGATTTACAGCAATAGGATAACAATAATATTATCCTTGTAAAATTCAAAAAGGACTCTGACAGCTCACCACCAAAAGTGTTAAGACAAAGAAAAGAGAAATGCTTAAGCTGGACCTTATCAACCAATTCATGTAGGGGCACTACCAGAAATTAAAGCATAGTGCAAAGTGGAGCTGGCCTACTGTGGCAAGAAGCCCCAGGCTAGCCCTTCCTAAAAATAGATATGGTCACACTTTAAATAATACTTTCCTGAAAGCAATGTTAAAATGACGCCAGAAGACAAAACTGGTATTTTTAGTGAATTCCTTTTGAAACTCCAGAAGCAGAAAATATGTTTGTCACAGATTAGTTCTACAAACTATTTCAAAGCCAAATCTTTGTGCCAGCAACAAACCTTCTTTACCTTTTTCTGTCCCTGGATCCAAAATACGGCATGAAAATCACTTGTTCTGGGCCTGGATTCACTGACAGGAAACCCAAGGCACTACTTATGTTTACATTACAAGTTTATGTGCTTATTCATAAAAATCCTGTAGTCAGAATGATCAGCTTGGATTGCTGATGAGGAGGATTATTTTAATTTCTTTATGTATTTCAATTAAATGCATGAGTATTGATTTCAGTGCATTTTTTCAGTTAAAAGCACTGTGATTTATATTGCTAAAATGCTATTGCTTGCCCTGCCAAAAGCATGCATCTGGGAACATTTCTGGGTTGCTTACAGTCTTTTCTCTCTTCTTTCCGCCTCTGACTGCCAGTGCATGCTGTTGAAATAAACCAGCTACTTCAAAAGGCACTTCCTGTTTTCTGTCTTTGTGGGTCTGGCAGTATTTTGAGAAGTAGGGGGAAGAATAGTAAGAGAATAAAGGTAGATTGAGGGGCCATGAATAAATAAAGAGGAAGAAAATTGTAATGATAAAACAGTACACCTACCTGAGCTCCGTTCTTTCTCCCAGGGTGATACCATTTCTGGATTCATCTGAGGTTGGAGAAGTTGAGTTTCAAGGAGCCAACAGCTCTCCACAGCATCTGAATTTTGTGACCCCATCTCTGCAAGCTCATTGTCAGCCCGCACTTTCACGGCTCCTTCCAGAACAGCGCTGTGATGTGCCCGGTGTCCCCTGCTGTGACATGCCCATCCTGGCATACAGCTCTGCACAACCACAACAGAACAGAAGAGCAGCCCCAAATTCACTTTTTCTGCTCTCCAGCTGGTGTGACAGTTGCTAGCTCTCTCCTTTGTCCAGCATTTTTGATACTCTCTGAAATAGGGAGCTTCTGCAAGACTTTTGCCACACCTAAATAAGCATCTTCATTTCTGAAATAATTTAGCTGCGTACTCATGCTGCTCCTTCTCTCCTCAAGACCAGAAAACCCAGAGCATTCTTGTATTATTAATGAAGTACTGTCTGCATTGCCACAGGGAATACAGTATTCACATGAGCTTCACATCCATGGAACAAAGTGATACAGAAGCAATTATGCCTCTACTCTGAAAGTTACCATCAGGACCCCAAACTGAGTGCAGTTGCACATGATACTGTAGCATAATTCAGGTTTTACCATTAAACTGTTGGTGTAAGCTGGAGCCCATTCCCTCCTCCCCTGCCAGCAAAGAAGGGGACAATATAACTTACTGCACCGTTATGCTGGTGTACAGCAAGTACAGAAGTCTTGAAGCTTAAGAAGTGAGGGCACACTTTCTGCTGAGTCAAGAGTTCTCTCATTAGGTGCCTGACAGCGTATTAAAGAGGAACAAGAGAGTCAAGGCCACACAGTTTTTCTGGAACTTTTCTTCTTCCAAGTGCTTTACAAAATGTGTATTGCAAGTAAGCATGAAAACGCACTTTTCAGAAAATATCTATCTTATATTCTGAATAAGGAAAATGAAGCAGAGATTTTCAAGCAGATTGGGCCAAGTCAGCAAAGCAAATGTGCGACAGAAAAAGGCCTAGTTCCCAATTCACCAGCATACCAGATCTTGTTCTCTGCTTTTAGACAGTAACTATCACTAAGGTTATCACCCTAGCCTAAAAGTGTGCTTGACGTGTGATTCAAGATCTTTACAAGAAATCTACAACCAGCTGAATCCAGCACCTCATTAAAGCTCTAAGATTAACCTGCAGATCTACACATTTTAGAGCTCTTTCAAAAGCTAGCTATCCATAATCTGCCTGTTTAAGTCTGTGTGATAACTTAGGGATATTAGATTCAGCAGTGTGATGGGCTTAATGAGTTCTGACCTGCTCCTTGACTTGTTGTAACCAATGATGAGCACTACTCATAATTCTCCCTTCCAACCAGAAGGTAACTTTCAGTGGAGATGATTCAGGTTAACATTTTTCACTCAGCAAGTGTGGTGAGCGCAGCAGGTGACAGCTCAGCTGAAGACATTATACTGTGGTAAGGTAATTGCACCCTATCACATCACTGAGAACAGACTAAAAAGGGACATTTTCTAGTTCAACCGTGAGTATACTTGGCAAAGAAGCTAGAAGTGACACTTCCAGTGTGATCTTTTATCCTAAAAAGGTATTTTCAAATATTCTTATCATTGAAATCTATTACTGAATAAAAAGGGGTATTCAGCAATATTAATGGTCTGACAACTCATCTCATATATGCAAGATAACCTATTTTTCTTGCCTTAGGAATGAAATATTCTTTATGTATAGGCTGAAATCTCAAATCATGTGACTCTCAATAATGCAAATGAAACTTTCACTCCTTGATATTATTAATACCGTTTGTTGAAAACTTCCCCAAAATTGCATATTTAAGTAGCTGTCTTCAACGTCCCATTCAGTTCAAGAAACATCCTTCCAGTGGAGTAAAAAAAGCCAACGACTAATAATAAACTTTAAAAATCCAATTTTTTTTTTACTGTTTGTGTTATATGTTTATGTTTTTACTTCCCTCAGTCTGGACATCCAATCTATAAACACCTGCACATGACCCCTTTCAATTTTGATTCTCATCGCTACAATGCTTGCATCACCAGAATTTGAACCAGTAATATCTGCGAGAAAAATTAATTATCTTTCAGGATTTTACAAACGTGCATTTATGGTTTTCAGAACTACGAATGCTCTATCAGGAATTTGATAGCCTTTTGTTCCCATGAGAAAAGAATCTGAAAGTCTACATTACTATGTGGACACCAGAACCATAGACACTGAAAATTCAGTTTACATCCTCAGAATGGAGGTGGGGGGCAAACGGTGATTTGAAGGAGGCAAATGCTATTCACAAATGTGTAGTTTAAAAAGCTTTTTCATCTTAGATACAATTTTATATAAAAATCAAAGTGATTAAGAAGTGGAACGTGATGCCAGTTAGAAGCATAACTAAGAACTCTGATTATACCTGATCAGAGGACAGGAAGATTCACTAATGACACGGAAGGTAACTGATCTTATATCCCCACAAAGGGCTCTCAAATATTTTTTTGTCTAGTTTACAAGCAAGAGAAAGAAACAAGTTGGTAACATCTTAGCATGGTTACTAACTTAACACACGATTCTGATTGTGCTTGAGGTAGCAGGAATTGGCTTCCAACATGACTGGGAAGAGGGATTTCATGTAGTCAGTCAGCGCAAGATGACAGAAACAGAAACCAGGATGACTCCGAACCTATCAAAAACATGCAGCTGGTAATCCTGTGGTTCCAGCTCAGCAGCAGTGGGATCATCAGTGGCCTAAAACACAGCTAATGAGAGCCATTTCTCTTCCCTCTTCTTTAAAAAGATAGTTTTCCTTAGACCTCAGGTTCTCAGTCTAACAGCCTTCTATAAATTCCACACCACATCCCATTCCTCAGGTGTCCCCTACCACCACCCAATATGCAAACTGGAGATGAAGAAGTTATGAAAGCACAGAGCCTTTCCCTAGGAGGTGCATCCTGCCTGGTACTTCATCCTGAACTCTCAGCTCCAATTCTCTCTTCATGGCACTCCAGGTTCTGTGCTACAACAGTGTCCTTCTCCCAGCCTATCTCCATCTATGTTCTCAGAAGCTCCATAAATACTTACCTCTTGGTCCACATATGCTGATGTATCCTCACTCTTCCCTCTCTGCCTCCCTCCTGCCCTCCAGTTTGCACAACACTGTTGGACGACATGCTGAAAGAGATCTTTCTCAACAGATGGGCTCACGAACTGGGAGTGAGCAAGGTGATGGAAGAGCAGCAGCTCCCTAGCCACAGGGTATCCATACACATTCACAGCAATGGCTTGCACCATGCTTGTATCATTAGAGGCTAAAAGCTTCCTTGAAACAAAAGTTGTTATGTCTTATAATTTGCCTGTGATGTGTTTTTAGGTTTCCTGAATTATAAGATGCAAGATAACATGCCTAAATCATAATGCAAGATACCATGCCTAAAATATTACCTCTAAGTCATTCTAATGGTAACATTTCTGAAGATAAAACAGAATCCCTTCCCTCAGTACACAAACCCCCTACCTCCCCACATACAGATGTCATTACTTGGTCACTGGTGACTGAGGAAGCAGATTACATCTTTCAAGAGTTTGATATGTACTTTCCAAGTTATGCTGCATGATGGAATTTCAATCATCAGGCACTAGGTGTTTCAGTGACATCAAATGTTCTTCATCAGAAACGGAAAGAAAAACAAGCAATTGCATCCAAAGGACTGATTTCCCAATTTACCTTAGGCTAGCACTGCACTTCTACTTATCAAAATATGCTATAGGAGGGGAAAATTAAAGTCTACAACACAATTAACAAAAATACCCTCAATTTGTTGCTCACAAATATTTTTTAAAAACTCAACCCCTTATGCCAGAATTTTGGCTCACTGTGTCTACTCCTCTGTCATTAATGCTCTCTGCCGTAAGCATAACTCCTAGCTGGGGATTCCAATGCGTATGGGAGCTAGGATAAGATTCCAGATCTCAGTTGTGCTGGCATGAAGATAGGTCTCCTTAGTGATACAGAAGACAATATCCTAGGGAGACTGGAATAAGTCCTATTCCGCAAAATTCAATCCAAGACGTAAGGCATATCAAGAAGCAAATAATTACTAGCTAATGGCTGTGGATGGAAATGTAACATGGATCAGCCTAAGCATTTCATGACAAGTGACAAGACAGCTTGAAAAGAGGGGGATTTTTTCCAAAAGGATGGAAGGTGTCAAGAGCAAAGAAAAAAGAGTTACCTCTTCAGTTTGGGAGGGGCTGATTCTAGGCATTGGAGATACTTGTGGTGTTTTCAGCTGTGTACTGTTGCTGTCTGGAACAAGCTCTCTGTGGATTGACTGAATATGATTTTGGAGTTCAGTTTCTGATTCAAACTTTACATTGCAACTAGAACAGCGAGTCTTCAGTCCCCCTGCCTTGCTTTTGTTCTCAATGGAACTCAAGTTCTCATTTTGGCCCATGCCTTGTCTGTTACTGCTTGAAGGGATGTTGACACTTGGACTACCACTTTTACTGAGGTTAACACAGCTAGCACACAGACCATATGGCAGACCGTTGATGTCGAGTTTCACTAAATCCTGTTTCGAGCGGAATTCCTTCAGGCAAGACGCACACTTGTACAGTTTCTGGAGATGCTGTGCACGTCCCGTGGACTGCACGGCAGAACCATTTCCAGTTTTCTGCATATGGAACGTGCCATGGATTTTCAGCTCCAGCGTGGAGGTCACTGTCTGCATGCACACCACACAGCGGAACCCCGTCAAGGAGTTCCTCAGATCAGGGTGCATTTGGCAATGCTCTAAAAATTCCTCCTCACTCTGGAGGGGCATCTTGCAAATCCTGCAGTTTCCAGTGTCCAGGCTCTTACTATGTGTGACCTTATGTTCAGTAAGAGTCAGAAGAGACGGAAACCGCTCGCCACAGATTGGGCACATATAGTGTTTCACTGGTCCCAAGTGTGTCTGCATGTGCTCTCGAAGCCCATTTTCAGAGAAGAATGTTCGAGAACACACATTACACTTGTAATTCCCTTTAATGAGCTCAGCCTTTTTCTTCACTATGGCGCTTTCTCCAGGTCGAATGTTGTGGTCTCGCAGCTGGTGGTTCTGCAAGAGAGTCTCCATGGTGTAAGCTGCTCCACAAATGTCACAGCCATACATAGGCTCAGATGTGTCCACATCTTCTTCGCTGCCATCGTGGCTGTTATGGGACTCCTGGCTATTTGTCAACAAGGTCTGGAGCTCCACTTCCTCTTTCTGAACTTGCTCAGATGCCCCATTCGTTCCACAGTTTGGAGTTTTTGTTTCAAAAACACAATGTTTTTCCCTCAAGTGCTTTTCCAGCAAGATTATAGCATGGAAAGCTTTGCTGCAGAACTTGCAGTTGTACTTCTTGCTGTGCGTAGTGATGTGACACTGCAGCTCCACCTCCGTACCAAAGGATTCACCACAGAAGATGCACTTGTGTACTTTGCCTTGGTTCTCCAGGTGGTTGTGTTTCACATGAAGCTGTAGGTCAGTCTCATTGCGGAAATCCCAGTTGCAAGACGTACATCTGTATACCTTCTTCTCATTGCTGTGCTTCACAGCCAAGTGCAGCTGAATGGAGACTTTGGAGTCAAAAACCTCCTGGCACAAGGTGCAGCGGAAGAACACAAATGTATGCATGTCTAGTAGGTGTTTCTGCAAGTCATCCACAGAAGTGAACTGCTTGTCACAGCTTTCACAGATGTAGTAGGTTGAGGTGATCATGAAATGAATGGTAACATGCTTCAGCAGTGACTCCTGATTTGGAAATTCCTTGTTGCACTGAGGGCAGGTCAGTTTTGGCAGGACAGTGTCAAGATGTGTTTTCAAATGAGTCTGAAAACCATCCAGGGAAGTATACTTAGCACCACACTGATTACAAATGTATTCCCCAGCAGGACGAGGAGGAGCACCTCCAACTGCCTGCATCATCTTTAAAGAGGTCTGCTCAATGGTTACAGGAGACAGTGGACTCATGGCTCTGGACTTTTTCCCATTGTGGATGTAATTCAGCGCCAAAGGAATGTTCTTATGGTTCTCCTTGATATGCTTGTTCAGTTTAAGAACACTATTAAATATTGGAGAATTGGTACAATAAGAACAAGAATACACTTCTACCACTGGATCTTTTGGGGTTCCAAGCACAGGAGAACCAAAACGGGAACTGCTAAGATCACAATGGACTTGTCTAATATGCTCTTCCAGGGAAGAATCTGTAAGAAATCCCATGTAGCAATGGGGACAAAAGAACGCATTACTGTCCTTAGCAGCAGGGTTGGCAAATCCATGAGAACATCGGATGTGCTCCTGAAGGGTGTTGAGGTCATTGAACACTTCAGAGCAGAAGTTGCACTGGTAGACCATGGCAGGCATGGTAGAAACAATCAGTGCTGGGTCTGGAGCTTCATGGACTTGCTTAAGATGTTCATTCAGATTGTAGAGAGATGGCAATACCTCCAAACAATACTGACAGATATGGGCTTGTTCTGGTTTATCTAAATGCATAGTTTTCAGGTGTATCTGCAAAACTGCAAGGCTGGAAAACAACTGTTTGTTGCAATAAATGCAGCTATAAGTAACTTTTGCCTGTTTACTTGAAGGACCAGTGATATCTGGCACTTGCTGAGCTGCCCGCTTCCTTCCACGACCTTTTGGTATAGGAGGAGCCGTTTCCACCATTGTTGAGCTATCCACCGAGAGATTTGAATCTGGGGTAGTGCTAGAGACTGATGTGTACCCCACAGTTACCAAAGATGGGCTGTTGCTGTGGTTGCACGACTCTGGCTGCTGGTGACTGTCCATGTGGCTGTACAGCTCCTCCACAGTATGAAAGTTCTCAGAGCAAATGCTGCATGAATTCTTCTTCTCACCATTATGAGCCTGCTCCATGTGATTTACTAGGGACGTTTCCTCTACAAAGAGTTCATGGCAGTAAACACACTGAAGAGCAGATCGGTCTTCATTAGGGGAACACTCAGGGTGACATTCTGCAATGTGCTTCTGAAGATCTTCAGGAAAATCAAAGCCTTCTTCGCACTGACTGCATTTTTGAGTGTCCTTCATTTTCCAGTCCTCCATCCGGGAAGCGGACTGGGAGCCATCTTTGTTCCTCTCGTGAACCTGCATGTGTCCATGCAGCGAACTTGATGACAGGAACCCACGTCTACAAATGGCACACTTATATGGCTTGTTGGACGTATGAGTCTTTAAGTGAATTTTGAGATGATCGCTCCTGGAGAATGCCGCATCACACTCACTGCAGTGATACTTCTTGTCTCCCGTGTGAAGCTTTATGTGGCGGTCCCTGCTCCGTTTGTGTTTGAAGAGACGGCTGCAGTACGTGCACTTGAAAGGGAGCTTGTCACTGTGACTTTGCTCGTGGTGCTTTAGGTAGCTGAGGCGGCTGAACGATTTGTCACAGAACTGGCACGGGTAGGGCAAACCTGGGCCTCCTTCCTCTTCTCCAAAATCACAGCCTTCTCCATGGCTCGGGGAAGTCTGATCTTTGCTAGAAGGCGATGATGCTGGCCATGAGCAAGAGGGGTCATCCTCAACATCCACTCCGTCTAAAACGAGAAAGAAACATGCTCACCAGCTTAATCCCACGAGTCAAAAGGAGATAGAAAATGCATATGAATAATGCAGGACTGCTACTCCTAAATAGTTAAAACATTAAACTCAGACTAGGACATTTCTTACTCTGATATCCAACAGTTTCAAGACCACATTTATTTTTATCATCCTGTAAAACATTAGAAGTTGTTAAATAGTTCTGTGCCTCTATTAACTTTTTATTGCTTTTTAATCATTATTTCTCAGTTGCAGGATATGTATTATACATTGACAACTTTATTAAAATGCAGATTTTAATATATTTCATGTTTCTTTTGTATCCATTGTAAAATTATTTGCATATTATGTGAGCATCTGAAGAATCAAAGGAAAGGAGAAAATATTACAGGAATGTTTTAAAATTAATACAGTCGACCCCTATGCCTAATATTTAATGAAACGATTCACCCTGCTTTGCCACAGGTTTGTGGTATTTTTTCCCTTGAAGTTGATTCCGAACACAGGAAGCATTGTAAAGGCTATTTCTGAGAGAGACTTGGGTGTTATTCTAAACAATAATAGGAAAAATTACAAGGGAGGAACAGGACAACAATATAAACAGTGATGTTTTCTCTAATAAAGTGCAACCAGATTTCTCCAATAATGATACAATTCAGTTACTGAAAACTGGCAGCTGGATCATTAAATGTTCAAAACAATCTAACAAACCAACAACCAGGATCAAGGAAAATGAGAAAGTGTCACAAGGGTCAGCCATGAACAGCACTTTTTTTTTTTTTAAGTTCAAGAGGTTGCCCACCATTTCTTCCTTTTTTGCAATGGCCTCAGCCAGCTGAACTTCCTCAGTACAGCAGAACCTGTACTGTGAGGTGATCACAGACAAAGTAACTTGTAAAAAACTGGAAACAGGAAAAATGATAAACGTTTATGGTAAAAGCTGAAAGATTTATGAGTTACAAGGAAAATACAAAACAGAAATGTTGACCAGATAACAAATGGACTAGTTATCTATGGTATTACCTCATCTCTAAACAGGGAAAGTTGTAAATATTTTTTTCAAGAGATGTGCTCTACAGTTTTTGCACCTTTTGTTTTAAATGTAGATAACTCTACTTCAATGATCATACTGATATTAACCTAAAACTTCTTTAAAAATATTAAAAGAATGTTTGAGAGATCACTCTACATCAAATAATTCTTCTATTCCTTTCCAGGGGCAATAATTGAGGGTTTTTTCCCCTTTTAAAAGTAAAATTGACTATAGTCACACTACAGAAAAAAGATACAATAAACCCCTTGAAAAATATCTTTCTAAAGGTATTCTTGCAAAGAAGAAAGTTTCTTAACATCTTCAGCCTTCTCTCAAGAAATTTACTACAACAACACAAAAGTTAGAGCTGGCCTATACTATATAAACAAATTCCAAGCCTGCTTACTTTAAGGTAAAGAGATTTTACTAGATTATCAACCTCTTGCTTATCCACAGGAAACAGATGAGGATTCATTCCTTTCCTGCATCTAGAAACTGATGACAACGCCATCTCACTATCAATGCCAGATGGCAACCATCTAACTCTGAGAAAACAACCAAACACCATTGCTGGATGCCTGCCCATTGACACAATGCTTTTCAGGATAACTTGGAAACTGCATGGGTTTTTATCCTCTTGTTTACGTCTTGGAGAGGAGGATTTCACAAATTAAACGCCTTTTGCACACACACACACACACACACAAAATACATCTGTAATTACCTACATACAAATCTGCAGTACTGGTTTGTATTTAAATAACAAAATCAAACCCTGGCCTGAGTGCCATTTTTCTGCACCAAAAACAATGCTGTTTGTTTATCAAAATAATTGAAACGTAAAAATCCTCCCTTCCAGCAAAGGTACTGTCATCTGCTAAAATGCTTCCCAATGTGCAAAGTTCCTCACTGTCATATGCACTAAACAAAACCAGTCAGGTGAGTTTTTAAGATGGTACATTAATGACTGAAATATTCACAGGAGACTTTTAATGTAAATCTGTGTACTGCCCTTTCAAATTGCGGGATTTGACTCTAAAACTGGAAATTATTAAAACAGTGGAACCAGCATTTAGAGAAAAATATGTTAATGTTTTCTCCAGTTTTAGATTTTACATTAAATGCATCTTTCCAGCTAGGTCTTTTAAATGGGAAAACCTTTTGTTCTTTAAAAATCCAATATATTTCTGATGTACACCCATTGATGGCAGATAAACAGGAATTTATGTCAAGCAACCGAATGAAGAAAAATAGTCAGTGACTGCTTAGGCAACATATTTTGTAACCAAATTTAATATTAAAATGTATATCCTATGGAGAAATGATATATTATTGTATAAATGTTTAGAGGAATATATAGTAAGTGTTATAAATAGTGTACCATCACTGACATAGCAGTAAATCACTTCCTTTTTGTGGCCACTGCCTGCTCGGTTTTACCTATTATACAGCTACTCCCCCCGGCTCGTGGATCCCAGCAGGCTGTCGGGCTGGCAGCAGGGTCAGGATCAAGCGAGGAATGTGACCATGGCATAAGCAAAGGCAGTCCCTTTCCTCAGCCCAATTCTTCTTGTTTGCCTGGGAGTCTCCTCAGCTCTTATCCAAGGGTAAGGAAAGCTGAGGGGGAAGAATGTAACTGTAGCACAAAGACAGTTCTTCCTTTCCAGCCAGCAAATGGAAATGTGTGCCACTTTGCCTTTGCATTTTTTAATCAGAGCCCGTACTAATTCTACAGAGCAATTCTCATTGTGCAAAAGGGAGAAAAGCAAGCCACTTACAAGTCAGACTTGTGTCCTTCTAACTTGAGAAGTGAAAATCTTTCGATCTCTCAGAGCTACAGAAGTACCAGCAAGGCAGGGGGAATTGCATAAGGCAGAGGACAACAGGATTTTCCTGAGTACAAGCCTAACAATGCCGCCAACATGCTTTCCCGACTCCCCCCCACCCCCCTGGCATGGCAGGGCAGGGGACAGCCTGTGTGAAAGGGGCATTGGTGGCTGGCTACATGCTCTGAAAGGAGGGACCCTGGTCTGCCCTCACACAAAGGGCTCCAAAGCCAAGCCATCAGCTTTTGGTGACCCACAGAAATGCTGTGGAAACCGTCCTTCTGCAACAAGGAAAACGTTTCACTGCAGTGACTTTCGCTGTGCAGACTCCAACCTGAACACTGGGAACATTGTGTGAAGTGGACTAATGTGCCAGTTAAACTCAGGAGCTGGGTAGGAATGGATCTGGGGACAGCAACCATGGTAGCCAGCAGTTATCCTGGACTAAGGGCAATTACTGTTACAGCAGGATGTAAGTGATGGCAATGCCTGTCCTGCCATCTCCCCACCCTCCCCCACAAGGATGCTGCCCCAGAAAATTAAAGTGCCACCACTAAGAGCCTCTCCCTCAGAATGGCAGCAAAGTGTGACTTGCTGCTCTGCACAGGCACAAGGTGAGCAGGCCTTGGCCCTCAAAACTGTGATGGAGTTTAAATGTCTCCGCAGCGAGCCAGATGCTTGGGATGCAGACTCCACTCCAGCTTTCCTGGCAGATCTCACTACAGAGCCAGCTCTGTCCTGGGGGTAAAGTTTGACCTGCTGTTGGGGTAAAAAGCTTAAAACCCCTTTTCACCCATCGCTCTCACAGAAAATGCAGTTTGCTGCTACTCTGCGCACAGCTGCCTGTATATAAATCTGTAGACACCTACACACTGAGCTATAAGTCAATGTTACAAATCTGATCTTTAATGTTATAACAAGCTGTTTTAAAATACTCTGGACCAAATTCAGATGCACACATACAAGTTCCCAGGAGTAGTACACATCTATCTGAGGGCAGAATAGGGCTCCAGGTACTTGACAGAGTGTTTATGGAGTTCTAAAATTTATTTTCTGTATCGACCTTTTTCTTTTCCTTCAGCACTCACTAAGTGCTACTTACTGTAAATGTCTTTTTTGTGTTATGGCAAGTATTCTGAGTTTCAGTGTGATGCATTTAACATGTCCATGTAAATTTTTAATTTTTGGAACCAGTCACTTCACACTCGCTGACTCAAAGAAAGCTCTAGCACTCACAACCAAAAAACTTTGCTGAAATTCGGCTACAAGGCCTAAAAGTCTATTTAAAGATGCAAATGTGTGTGAATAGTTAGTGCAGATGTTTTTCTACACCAACTGTACTTGCTGAGTTTCACCATTTCCATAAAGCACATTAAAACAAGTGTGTGAACACTCTGAGATGAAAGTACCAAGCACTCCTGAGACTTCCAGTGGAAAGTAGAGCTGCCTGACTTTTCTCCAAGCAGACAGGAATGCCCATGATTCAGCAGCCTGAGTAAATAAAAGAGGTCCTTATTTCCTAATTCTGCTGGCTGGCCACACTGCAGCAGTCTCTGTGCTGCTGCCAAAGGGGATGCAAAACTGGAACTACACCCAGCAGCTGAAGGACTGTCTTTGTTAGACAGCCAGGCCTTCCTGACCATCTTCTGGCAACAAAACCATCGTATCCTGCAAGGAAGACCTCCATCTCAGGCTTGATAATTCTCTAGTCTGTATAATAGGACAAAACAACGAATTTTGCCTGGTCTGTGTTGGAGGAGGACAGCTGGAAACTCAGTTAGTAGCAGAGTAACACCTGTTCGGTAGTACTGATGGGCAAAGTGCTCACTAACAGAAAAGTGAAGCAATACCAGAAGGAGTTATCCCACAAAAAGGGGGGAGGAAGGGGGAAGCACAAGAGCACAAAAGCACCTCTGTGGAGTTAGCAGCCAGCCACTCATGTGCCAACCCCAGCAGACACGAGGTCTTTAAAGTGATCCTATCCCTAGTGCTGCTGACTGAATCAACAGGACTGATTCAGAAAGATGTTATTTAGTCACCAGGAAGGTCTAAGGCATACACATGCTTTTGCTGGAGTAGACTTCAGGGCACTCGTTTTATCATGGCTTATTTTTCTGTATGATTTAAACATGCTTTTGTTGCCACTAGACAAATGGCCACATTCCTAAAGCAAATGTCAGCTAACCTTTATGTGCCATAATACATAGGGGTCCTCTGATAGAACAGAGTTTACACATATGAAAAAATTAGTATTTTCAATATCCTGTAAGCAGCACTTTTCCATTTTCCTCATTTTGCTGCTCAAGTAACAGGCACAGACAAGCTGGAATGCTTTGCCTCAGGTTACAAATGTAATCTGTGTGAAGGAGGAAACAGAACCCGCATCTCCCCAGTCTGAGCCATTCCTGCAAGAATAATTCTTTCTCCCCTGAAACACAGAGCTGGCAAAATGCTTAAACTGCTGGATTCGACCAAAGAGAAAGCCCAGCAGCTGAGATGGACAGACGCCCCCCAGCTCTGGGTCCTGCTGATATGTTCTCACTACTTTTCTCCCATAACAGTAACGACAGAGTGGCAACATAACAATCTCCTAGGACCCAATCCAAAGTACTAAATAGCAAGGTTTCTTTAACAGGTTAAAAAAAAAAAAAAAAGTTACATAGGATGATAATAGATACTAAAAATGAAAAATCAAGTACACCAGGCAGCAGCACATAAACCTATGTACTCCATACTGCCACTGCCACAGGGATTGTGAATGCCCATGTATGCCTTTATGCATTGGGTTGTTATGTAGTTATTATTTTTTGTCCTACCACCAGTCAAAGACGTGTTCACATGCCAGTGCAGAGACTTATATGTGCTTATAAACACCTATTGAAAAGGATGGAAAACTCATACAAATGCACAGCATTGCTATTTTACCAGACAGCACGCCACAAGGTAGAATATGATTTGTAAAAAAGGAAGGACTAAATAGCAGGTAGGTAGGTAGGTCAGTTAACTGGATGTATGATAAGGCTCCACAGTTTTAAATCCTTGCATTTTTGTGCAGGTAATTGAGTGGAGTGGTTATTATATATCATACAGTTTACTTGTAATGGCCATTTCAGGTTTTAGTGCTGGCAACATTTTATATTATTACCACCACTAATTGTCGGCAGGGCTACCCTGAAAATGAGATAAGGAATCTTAGGGGAATATGCAGGTGTGAATAAATAGCAAATGAAGAGGTTAGATATTGCTGAAATAAAACAATATTGTGCTGTGTGCTGAATAGATCTAAATAACTAGAAGATCAAAGGACAGTGTTTAAGGATTAACATGGCTTCAGTGATGGCCTAACATACGTGTCACTGAAACAAGCTATAGTTTTGAAGCTTTTAATAGAAATAGAAGGTAGGACTAGTCTTTAAAGTAATTTTAAATAAAATATACATTATTACATAACATTCTCTGTTTACTTTCAATAAAAATGTACACAGTTTTGGAAAAGCTGAAACTTTAATCTAATCATCACATTTTTTCACATCGGTGACCCCACATTAAACTCACTCATTTGTCTCATAACTTATTAAATGGCTTGAAAACTAATACTCTGTAATGGGCATTCAAAAGAGAAATGTGAACTTTAAAAATTATTTATAATTTACAGATGTTTTTTAAAATCTATCAATATTTCAAAACTGCTTTGGGAGCACCAATTAAGTGCGCTAACAGTTAGATTACTGGGGGAGAAACATACAGGGGTTCCTGACCAAAAGAACTGAGACAGCTGGTAGGGAGGTTTCCCCATTTTAAATATCATAAACAGAGGAAATGCAGCTCCTAGAAACAACAAATAAGTCACTTCAGTACCTCACAGGAAAAACCTGCTTGCTTTTATAAAATGCTTTTAATGCCTACACAAGTAGTTAACATTCCTGTATTGCTCTCCTAAGGTAACCTAAGGCTCCAACTCCATTATGTCTTCTTCAGAAGACATATTACCATTACATATGTAAAGAGGAGCATAAATGTTTTCCTTGATTGTTGCTTAAAGTTCATTTGAACAGACGGAGCCCAATGAATTCCATCTTTTGCAGCCAAATTAAAGAAAATGTAAGCAGTTCATATTCTGTTCCACCTTTCAAATCATACACAAAACTCAATTTGCAACTAGAAGAAAACAGAGCTACCCTTAAGCTTGTTTGAGGAAGCTAGCATTTTGTGCCTCCATAGGCAAAGAGAAAGCATAAGTAATTTTCCACACTCCTGTACATATAACTAATGATAGTCACCATCCTCACAGCTTATTATACTGCTTTACTAATTGGGAATCGCATGTCACACAATTAATTTACAGGGGTTGTTTAGTTGTGACTGTACAAGCACTAAGCGATTCAAATTAGCTCATTTGTCCGCTGCTTAAATGTGACAAACACATTTACGCTGTCTTTCTTCCGCTGTTAAGTTGCTGTTTCTTTCGGTCGTTGTTTTTGTTTGTTTGTACGGTTATGAGTCAGAGACCACCAGGCTTGTTCCATCTGAAGCTAGGGTCAGAAGAAAACCACTATGAGAATAATTGCATTTAAAATCAAGATAATGGCAGAGCAAAAGCCCGTTCAAATGCTCCAGCAAACTTGTACATAATAATGATCTCCTAAGAACCTGTATATTAACAACCTCATGTACTAAAAGTAGTGATTCAGTCAATCAGGTTTTTGCTGGAGAATAATTATTATAATTTGTTTTACCAATAACAGTGTTTGTACTGCTTATTAAGAACAGCAAATGACTAGGTGACAACAGTTCAGGGTTCTTCACTGGACCCCAGTATTTCCCTCTGCCTTCTGTTTTCACTGGGTTGTGCTCTCTCCCAGGCAACATCATGAATAGGACTAAAAGCCCTCTTTCTCCAATCTTCCCCCACATTGCAGCTCCTTTTCAAAAGCGTCAGAGACAGCAGTTCTTGTAACTCTGTCCCAGTCAAACTTTCAAGATATATAGGTATTAAATGTGCTGACTGTTTCCTTCTTTCCCAGTTCACAACATAAGGAGTGTGTCTTAAGTCAGAGAAATGTCATTATTACTCCTTCCTTTCCAAAATCAAATGGTCCAGAAGATCAGGCTCTAAGAGCTGAGGGAGACTCTGCTTCACAGCTGCTCTCTAAGTCCCCATTCCCACACAGCTGCAGGACCCTGCAGGGAGAAGGGCAGGCTGTCAAAAGGTCCCTAGCTGGAGGCTCAGACAAAAGATGGAGCCTCTGGGCGGGATTTGCAAGCAGAATCCCCTGAGATGACAAGCATCACCTTGGGTCCTGATTTGAGTATCTCCCTTCTTTCAGTTAATCTAGAGTTTAATCATGAAGGTCCCCCATTTTTTATCATGTACGCCTGTCCGTCCCACTTGTGCCTGCATTTCAACCACCCCAATTCTTTGCCTCATTGCCTTTAGATCAGAAGAGCAACAGCAAGACAGTTAGGAGGGGGCCAAACTAGGACAGAGAAAAGATGGAAGGCAATGTGTGGAGAAGCAAAAGAAAGAAATACAGAGTAGAGAGAAAGAGAGTCAATAATTGCATCTAAAAGAAACCCAGGCAAAGATATCTAAAAATCTTTTCAAGGAAATGGAAAGTAAAAGGAAATTAAGATCAAGCGAAAGCAGTGTAGGCAGTTAACGCTTTCAAAAACACATCAGTGTTATTTTACAGTGTGCTAGAATTAAATACAGTAAATAAACACAGAACTGCTTATTTCTTAGAATGACAGAAATGTGGTGGAGGTCTTATTTACACAGGTGAAAACTCCTGGACCTAGATCTGCAAAGGGACCTAGGTGTCTCCAGGAGCCCAAGAAGCAAAGAAAGCAGGATTCATGGGGCCCTGGGGGGGAACCAGGAAAAGGTCTGCAGCCTCGCAGCTTGGGCACTCAGCTGGGAAAGGGGAGTACTGGGCTCTTTATACATTAAAGAGGCACTGGATAAAAACAAAAATAAACTTAAGCATGAGTTCCAGACTGCAAGAACCCCTGGACTAAAGGAGCATACTTCTCCACAGGCTAACAAGTTCCTTCTCAGATGTGCTCCTACTAGTTATATGAATAGGATACTCTTTCCTTCAGCATGCCCAGCTTCCAGGAGAAGAGACCTTTGGACAACTTAAGACCCTCTGCTCAGAGACAGGAAACGTGGCTTTGAATCCCCTCAGGATACTCAGAGAACTGATTCAAGGCCTCGTGCCATGTAATACTTTACCTACTTGGCCCCTAGGTAGGGAAGACAGGAACACAGCACTTTCTGCTGAAAGTGTCCACCAAGTCCTGGGCTTAGTATGACACTCTCCATGCAGCAGGCTGATCAAAGGCAGCGGGTACCCAGGTGCTCACACTAAGACAGTTTGCACAAACTACCAAACCACAGCAACCGGAGAAATTTTCACAAAAAGAAGAGGTGCCTACCAAAGCAGGGTAAGCCCAGGGAGGTAAGGTTTGGATAATCAATTCTATTTAGCTTCTTATAGTCCATCTATATCCCATTTTAGGCTCTCTTCTTTTAAATCTGACTGTTAATGCAGATGTGCTGCAGAGCTGTTAAAAAAGATGTCCTGGAGCAAAGGTAACCTTGTTTTTTTTAACAGGACGGCAGACAAATGCTTACTCCAACTCTAGTGCCACAGAGTCAAACTGGGGGCAAAGTGTCTTGAGAACCTTTTCAATGCAGTCAAAATGCTGTGTAAGACACAGTCCTTTCTTCCTGACCCTCATTTTCCCCAAATTTGCTTGAATGGGAACACATGTGGATGGATGTCTATGCCACAGGACAGGCATGGTGGGCAAGTGTGCCTGGCTTCCATTAATATACAGGTGGTTCTGGCCTGTAAGGGAAACCTAATGAATTTCCCAGTTCATAGTGCTCAAAAGACCAAACAGTACTATGAAGATGTCACATGTAAACTGTCACACCTACTGTCTGCTTATCTTGCAGAATATCAGTCCCTCTATGTGGAATTTTGCAAGGTAAGAGTCGCATTTAAAGTATGTATATGCTTCACTCAGTCCTTTCATGTTAATACAGGTTTATTTGGGTGATTAAATGATAAAAAAGAGAAGGTGAAATTCTTTGTAAAAGGAAGAATTTTCCTTCTCTTCTGTTTAATTTCCATTCACTAAAGCCTGCTGAAATGCACGATTAAGTGTTTGGAATAGAGGCCTCTCCAACAATAAAGAGATCTCCACTTTGTTAAAGCCTATATCTTAAACAACCCTTTGTAGCTTCCTCACTGTAGAATGGAAGCCTGGTGTGAAATACAGTAAATTAAGCCTTCTGCTGTCAGGGCTGGAAATAAGGGCAGAGCAGAATAGAGGCTGGATTTGAAATTATTCTTTTTTTTTTTTTATTGGCCTCATTTACATCCCGTCTAAGGTCTTCTGAGCAGCTCAAGGTGTCTTATCTCTGGCTACCAGGGGGTATTTTGCAGTCAAAGCAGTTAATGCACTTTCTCTCTCTCTCTCTCTTTTTTAAGGCCATCTTATCAGACAGATCTCTTCAGGCTGAGGAGAACCTATACTTATCAGTCTGTACACTCTATTGACAGCTCAGTGCTGCGAGGGACAAATGAAAGCTTAGGGTGGAGAAAGATCAGTTAACCTGTTCCACTCTCAGTTTAGACTAATCTTTGGTTTGTCTAACTCCAGGAAACACTGTACATCTTCTCTGTGTTTACTTGGCCAACAGAGGCACGCAATCGCATCATCGGCTGCTAAACCAGGAGCACAGGTACAGCCACTGCAATAATCCCCAGGGCAGCCTGCCTGTTGGCTTGTAAATGTGAGCAGCGCTCTGCTGACCTCCAGCAACTCCTTCTCCAGGTGACCTCAGGGGCAGCAGGCTGGTATGGGAGCATCTGAGAGTTGCTAGGATTGCCCAGTGAAGCAAAAACTGAGGGCTGCATGGACTCACAATTTGTGAGCCTGCCCCGCCAGTAAGGGGAAGTGTGCACTCTTCAGAAAAGGAAACTAATCCCACATAGAGTCTAAATGTAAGCAATGAGGATGAAAGTAAACCTGAAGAGAACTCTGCAAACCTGCTCTTGGATCAGAAGATTAGATGATCCTGTCAGGGAAAATTTTATAGCATGATGTGATTGGTAACTAAGAGCAGTCAGCCCTACTAACTGGTATCTCTAAACAATATACAAGCCAGCTTTCTCCCTGACCACAAAAAAAAGAAAAGAAAAAAATAAAAAAAGAATGGCAACATTCCTCTTGTCCTTTCTTTTCAGTTCACAAGAAATGAGCCAGGTCTAAAAAGCTGCAGCTGCTGCTACTGAAAAATTACTCACCATAATTTCAGATGAAAAAAATTCATATTGTAGATTGAGCCTTGTGCTTGGTCCTGCTTCCTAGATTTTTATGTGTATTTTTTCTGCCCCTTTTGTGTCCAAACACTTCATGAGCACTTTTTATTAGTGATAACCCTAGACTTTCCCTGCAGAGAAGGTTCACTATTAATTGTCCATTATCTTGGTGAGTCAGCACAAAGGAGAAGGGAAGAAATTCTCATCCAAATGGTTTCACCTCCCTCTCTTGAGAGTGATGCCCTTGTCAGGGCATTAAAGACATGAAAACCTGCAACTTATCAGAATTGTGTTTGAATCGAACTACTGTCCTTGAAAACAGTAGACACCAGATACCATCAAAATAAGCCACATTGGCAGATCCTGTTCCACTGTGACTTAGGCAACCTTTATCCAGCTCACATATGCACTTGCAACTGCGTATGATGGGTAACATTACAGCCATAGTTTCAAGAAGGGCATGTTCTTTTCCATTTTACAAAACAATAAGCATATTAAAAATAGCAACTGCCATAACGAAGAAGAGTTGGCTAGCATCTATGTTAAGTCTCTAGATACCATATTAAAATGTGGGGAAATAGTATGTACAGATTTTTTGGGAGTAGAAGGGAGAAGACACAGATGACATTTTTTATGAAACAGTTTGGAAGACTTCAACAGTTTAAATAAGCCTGAGGACAAACTTGAATGTAAACTAGTTGCTGAACCAAATCATAAATTTTTTAATTATATGACATCACCAGTTCTTAACAAAGCATAATTCAAACCTATTGAAATGCTGTATTTACTTGCTAGAATGAAACATTTAAAAGAGGTCTTTAGTATGTCTATTAACCTGATCAGAAATGGGGGGAAAAGAAAAAAAGAACAATCAGTGATTGTCCATGCTTTTCACAATTCAAAGTCACAAAAAGAAGGGGAGAAAAAAAAAAAGTTATGCCTTGCTTTAACAAGTAAACAAGTGTACAAATTAATTCAGAGAGCTGTAATTTTGAAAATTTTCTATGTTTAATGTGCACTGCAGTTAAACTACTTTTTCTGTACAAATTAATTTACTGCATCAGTGATCGATGTTTATGTTTAGGCAATTTTATTTCTCAGTATGGTAAAATTAGACCTAATAGTTGCAACCTGTTATGTCCAATCTGTCACTGAAATTCAAATTGCCCTTTTTCCTATTATTCAAGGAGTAATTTGGAGGAATTAAAGCCATCTAAAACCAGAAGACAAACAATTCTCTGTAAGGACTCAACAGCCTGTGTCATCAACCTGCTCTACAAAGCAGTGGCCCTTCCTCAGCAGAACCACTGCTTCCCTTTCCTCTGGTTCAGAGTATTTACAGCCTGAAGTGCCACAGAAGGCCCAAGTGTCTGAAGACAGCAGAGGATTGTGTCACTCCTTGAAGGGAATGTAAGGACAATATACACTTTGAAGTAGTAGAAGCAGCATTAACAGCCAAGATCCTTCTCTCCATTTCATAATTGTTGATGTTCAGACATTTTTAATTAGTCATCCATCTAGCTACAGAACACAGATTTTGCTCCTCATCTGGGATAAGTTAGTTATTGCCATCTTGTTCTTGTCAGTAAAGCACTCAGCTCCCACCAACAACCATTATTTATTACCTCCAGTACTGAAATATACGTGTCAAACTTTGTTTACTACCCTTTGCCTTATTTTTCCTTGCTTCAAGTCAAGTGAGATGGCTGTGCTTTATACACCAGATTATTCCCTTGAATCCCCAGAGGCTTCTTGAAGCCTAAAAGACTCTTACACTTCTCCCAATAACATCTTACATGTTTCATCACATTTAAATTTCTGGATGGGTTGTTGTACGCTGTTCCTGTACTCATTTACATGTTCTATTCTTAAAGCCTAACAACCATCCTCCTCACAATTAAGAAACAAATACTTTCTTTCCTTTCCCCTCTCACACATCTACTTTTATCTTTAGTTTTATTTTTCTCTCTGTGTTTGTGTTTGGGAAGGAGAGACTCACTTTCCCCACATACATAGAATGAATACTTTACTCTCCAAATACCAACCTGCATCGAGGTTTTTGGTATTGTTGGCAGTGGATGAAATGGAAACAGTGAGATGAGAGTTAAAGTTGATTTTGTGGAGATTTTGCATCTTTTCCAGTCATCTTGTTTTATATTCTTTTATAAATTTTAAAATTCCAAGTAGGCTCATTTCTTGGCAAGATTGCTCAGTTCAGCAAGCTGATTAATGATTTTGCTAGTATGCTGTACTGATTAATGTGGATTAGTAAAGTGATTAATAATTGTAATGTTTTGCAGGACCAAGCTGCCCTAAATGACTTGGGCTTTGATAGTATTTTACAAGGTGGAACTTCCTTACATGGATGATATGTAACTTCCTGGATTCCCAAAGCTCAGCAAAGTGGCATGACCTTACCCCTGGGTTCACTCCTCTGTTTTAGTGCCCATAAACCATTTTCAGATGACAATATTTGAACTAAGACCCTTGCTTTTTGTACAGCACTTGGCTGCTATTTCCTCTTCCTCCTAGTTGTTTGTTTCATTCCCCTGGTTGATGTTATCAGGCTTATCTCAATGTGAGGTAAAACACGTCTTTTTGCTGAGTCTTATGCAGTTTCTAAAACAAAGACCTGAACTTCTGCTGATCCCTTGGCAGCCCACATAGCGCAAATAAAAAAATTATGTACACGGGCTGGGGTATGTATGTAACAGTTAAATCATTCGTCCAGGATGGAAAACAGACACTTTGATTGTAGTGCTTAATTTTGAAGCACAGACCATTGTATTCCACGATTACATTTGCATGTTTCCTCTTGAAGTGGCCAATGAACCAAATCGCTATTTATCATCTATTGTACAAGATTTCCTGACTCTGCTTGTGTTTAGACTCCTGTTTTGCTGATACTGGACTTCACAGTACCGTCGGTCTCCACAGGAGCATATAAAAGCACAAGCTATTCCTAAGGCCGAATAGCAGGCTGCGTTCGGTAACGCCTTGACCGGTAGGCTGCACTTTCTTGCTAATTACAGTGGAAGTTTTCTCTTAAAGAAAACATGGCATAGCAAATGGCATGGAATCAGCTTGCTTTCCAATTGGAGCTTTCTTTCTAATTCTCTCAGTACTAAGTTTCCCCATAAACACATTCTTCTATATTTGGATACTGGATTTAACCCTCATGCAAAATAAGACTTGACACAATGATATATTTATTTGATCTTTTCTAAAGCACCAATTGCAAGCCAAGTAGCATAAAGAGCCAAATGCAAAACAGTAAAAGTAGAAAGCAAAATCTAATAGCATGTTACAATATGCTATACACACAGAATTCAAAAGGGACCTGCCAGCCCCAAAAGATTCAATTCCTGACTAGTTAGAGGCAAGAGAAAAACAAAAGGGTAGCAGATGCAAAAACAAAGGTAGGGAGCCCATAAAACAGTCATGGATAGGCCAACTGAAATAAACAGGGCTTGCAGCTTGCCTTAAAGGCAGCCAGCAAGGGGCTCTGGCAGGGAGTTCCACAACCGAGGACAAGAAAGACTTGCCTTCGGCCTGTGTCTGACTCAGCCCAGGGAGAGAAAGCCATGTCCAACCGCGAGCAACTGCCAGACAGGGACACGGAGCACAAGGCTGCTGCCCAAGAACCAGGGGATTAAAATTTGAACAGCTACATGGACAGGGCTGTATTTTTTAATACATCGGTTTTTCCACCCCAAAGAGGCTCCGGATCAATTTCAAGGGAAACAATTAAGAGCACATTACAGTAGTCTAGCCCAGATGACTGCAGTATGGTCTTTGTCCAAGATAAATAAGCAAACTGTTCAAATAAGATGGAAATTCATCACTAGGATGTAGAACCAGGGCCCTTCTTGCTGGGGAAGGAACAATGCTGGTCAATAATACTCCCAACATGTATCTTGTACTAACCCGAAAATGTGTCTCTCTGCATCCCAGAACACCAGAACACTTCCTGCTTCTTTACTTCAAGCCCATTAAGAAGGCAGCCTCAAGGCATATGGTCTAAGTGTCTCCCCCATTTTCCACAGCCTTGTAGACATTGTGCTACCACCAGTTTCCCTCCTCTGAAACACGGAGGCAGATGTTACGTGCCTGCAAATATACTGCAGACCTCCTGTAAGCAAGCACAGCTCAGAGCAAACCAAATGAAAATATCACATATTGTGATGTCCCCAGCCAGCTAATGGAACTGCAACCTCTAACTCCCCTGATAACTCACATCCCACATAAAGACAAGCTAAAAAAAAAGAGAGAGATGCAATGGAAGACTGCCTTGAGGAAAAAAAGCAAATACTCATCTTGGAATAAGGTATTACCCATTTGGTCCAATCATTTAATTGCTCTTGGCCAGATGCCAGTTTTGGGTCAGCTCCTTGGATGCCTGACAGGGTCTGCAGCCATGGGACCTGAGCCCACCCCACAACACGGACACAGTGGCAGCTTGAGGAGCCAAGAGCTGAGGAGTGAAGGGTACACTAAGAGCATCTTGACCATCCGGAGGAGCCAGTAACAGCTGTTCCTGCCGAGCTACAGTCCCAACACAGGGTCACTTCAAAAAATTGGTAATCTGGGAAGAATCACGCTGTGGACTGGATCTGGCTTGCAGGACATTATTTGGACTACTCTGTATCAACTCCAAAGCAAAAGCTCTTCTCTGGCTTTTACCGTGGCAGAAAAAAAAAAAGCCTGTTTTGTGGCTTTTTATCTCATGGGCATAATACCAATCAAAACAATCTGAAATGCAATCAAGACAATTAGTTTCTTTTATTCCTTCTGATCCTAACATGACTGCAAAGGAGACCGATAACCTTCCGGTCTGATCTTCATGTTCCTGGCAAAAAGAAATATGAACATCAGACAATTGCTGACTTTGTACCAATGTGCAGGCAGCCTATACTAACCAGGCAGCCTGTAACAGGAAACATTTCCAGGAATTTTACATGTGTTTTTATTACAGCAGGATCTGTTTTCTTCATTTTATTCAGCCTTGAGCTGGGATTTTAGAATGTACTGGTACAACATACTCTCTGCTGCTTAGAGGGTTGGATGGCTGAAGAAAGGCTGCATTCTCCCCAAATTTTCTACATAACTACTTGGTTTTTGTTCCTTGGCTCTAAAGTCTGCTACTTTAGCCCAGGTTTATCACTGCCACATTGGACCATTTTATTTTCACAGAAAACTTCTAGATCTCTGTTGCTATTTGATACAATTTACTGCCTCTGAAATATTCTAATTTGCTGACTTCCTTCACAAACTAAAAACTGCATTACTCTGAAGAGGCAGTTTGTACAACCTCAGATTCTCTTATGTGAGGCAAAGAGAATATGTGACCGTGACTTAGCTTTATCATGAGCGCCTACTCATATTACATGAAAATTTTAACCCTAAGTGATCATTTTCTTAAGCTCAGCTACATTCATCCCTTTCCCTATGCATTTAATTGCAAAAAAACCCGAATATTCTGTGTGTTGCAGGCATGATGTACTGGTGATGTACTGAACATACTGAGGAAACTTCTAGCAAGATATTTATATGAAGGAAATATTAGCAGATGCATCCAACAGACACAGAGGAGGATTAGCAGAAAAAGAACGGGCCAACCTTCTGAATACTAGGCTGTTTAATTTAATTTACATTAACAAATACACTAAAATCCGAAGTCTCAGAAGAAAATCCTGGCCCTGCGGAAGCCAATGGAATTTTTGCTGTTAATTTTTAATGGGACAAGCATTTTAGCTTTGGTCTGGATCTGGTTAGAAGTAGGGTTTAAGAAAATCAGACTTATTGCCTGGGAGTCTAGTGGTAATATTCAAAACGAATGAGCTGTATTACTTGGGTTCATGAGGAAAATACAAAGTGAAAATTATGGTAACTTTTCAAGGTTTATTAACTCAAGTCCCATAGCCTCGAGGGGATATTTCCATCTGCCCCATTTATATGCTACCATGACAGTTCTTGCTCTTCAGTAAGTTACATTAAAAAAAGCCTTTGTAGGATTTCTTTAACTTCCCACAGACAAGTATTTTCAGCAAAATCACACTGTGATTTCATTTTAAAACAATTAGCTCTAAACCATTTTTTAACCAAGTACAAATATTTTAACTTGAATATACAAAATGCATTCAGAAGTGACTGGAAAGCTAACATGTATATGAAAAATAATGTGTATGTGTAATGTTATATACACATAAAAATAAATAAAGTTATATCCAAAAAGAAAGTTTTGCCACGCTCCACAAAGACCCGAACACGTACATTACATCTTTAACTAATTCCTGATAAAAAATAAACAAACTCGTATTTCTGAATACGAGTCACTCTTCCAGAAAAGCCTGCAAGGTTAACAGAGCCACAGCTTGCATTCCAAACGTGAGAGCTCCTTCCAGGGAGCACACTGCTCCTGGCTCTGTCCCTGTTAGCTGCCTGACTGGCTGGAGGTACCTCGCAGGGTACCGCTGCAGCACCACTCTCAGCTGGCCCAGCAGGATGACAAAGGAAATACAGATGTGAAAACAACGTTTCTGATGACACTGATGGTCAAACTTTGCCTCTCCCATGGTTCAGCAAAAATGAGACACCCAGTGGCTCACTGTGCAGCAGGGCATCAAGTCTCAGCGCACTCAGGTGCAGGCAGAGTAACTCCGTAAACCGCACCTAATGGCCTTGTCACAGGCACAAGAAGTACTCGCACATGGTCTGTAAAGAGCTGCTTGATCATATGGCCTGGCTCCCCACTTCCAGATGTAACTGCCTTGAAGGCTAACCAGCGTGCATTGCTTTGCTAATCCTACATTTCCTTATTAAGAATTGCTACAAACATTTATGGAGTCATGAAAGGCAGATAGATGGCTTGCAAAAGGATCAGAATGGTTCCTGTGTACTCTCCACTTTATGAACTTAGTGAAGTCCTGCTTTATAGCCAGCTCTGGAAAACTTTCAGATGTGCCTCTAGTTCCTCTCATCTTTTCACCATTGCCCTACATTTTGACTAAGCTTGCAGTGCCAAGAGGATCAAATTGCTTCAGTCAAGTTTTCAACACTAAATATTGAAAATTTCCTGTACTCCTGTACTCCTAATCAAGATTTCTTTGGCAAGAACTAGCTTATCATTTTCTACTGCAAAAAGTGCTGATCTACCATCTGAGTCATATTATCAACATTTTTTTTGGAGTGAGGTGTTCAATTGTTCAGAATTTGCCCTTTTATGGATTATTAACAATGCATGTGATTTCCAGAAATAAATACTAATGCTTTGTTTTTTGGCCCTCCCAATCAATTTTTAACTGAGAACCAATCTGTCTGAAACTCTGCTGACAACAGTTCTATTTTCTCTACTAAATTATATACTTGCATTGTTAAGCGCACCATTAAAACAAAAACAAAAATGAAAGCCCCTCAAAACTTTATCGGGTTTCACTGAAGCTCTTAGCCATCACACTCATTGGATGTGTTAGGCAACAGTTTATTTTTCAGAGTTTTACACAGTTTTTGTCCTATTTATTGGATGTTTTTAAAAGCATTCTTAAATTCAAAATGCGAGATTGTTCCTATGAAAGAGGTATCTCTGACAGGCTTGCTACTTTTCTATTGACGATTTTGCTCACAGATTTTGGAGAGATGTAAGGTAACATCAAGAATTAGTCTATATCAGTCTTGTATCAGTGTAAATTCGACGTCAATTACGTTACTTTTGTCAGATGTCAGTGTGAGAACTGTGAGATCAGATTAGGCATACAAAGATGACTTTCCATTCTATAGAGCTGTCTGAAAAGCTACTAGTTCTTAAAGATGTGTAGTTCTTGTAAAAATGGTTGCTGAGCCCTTCAGATTGAAACATTTTATCAATATATATGTATTTAACCACTGTAGTAATTATTATCAACATCAGTGGCAAGGAGGAGTAGATGACTTTGTATAGGTTTGGCTCTTCTCTCCCCATTTCCATTTACAACTGCCAAACTGCCCGCTCTGTTTCTTATGTAAAATTGCAGATGTCTTTTTATTAATCAAGAGCCTAATACACTCCAGATGAATAAACAACTTCAGCAGTGCAGCATGTACCTCACTTTTTAAACCCAGGATTTATTGGAGCAGCCTGTTCCAAGATCTCTTAACTTAAAAAAAGATGGTTTATTGTTCCTCGCTTCTACAGCCAGGGCCTAATAAATGCGTTGAAACTACGTCTTTGTCCCTTTGAAACCTAGTATTCAAAGAGATTTCCAGCCCTACAGTGTAACATTATCCAAATCCTTTGAAACCATAAGTAGTTGCTCAAACTCAATCATCCAAACACAGAAGACTTCATATGGAATGGAGGGCCAGGCCAGCGGTGCCTGGGCTGCAGTGGTGGATGCTCACTGCACCCCCACTCCTCACTGTACAGGACAGGGACTGAGCTGCTTTTCTCCAATTCCCATTAGCAAGGAAAATACATATTTTCCAGTATTACCCTCCCATAATGAAAGAAAAGAACAGTTTAGGGGAACTCATGTAGCTGTAATGCATCAATTCCCTGACATTGCCTGTTCCCAGTACTTTGCCGCAGACTTAGCCTGTAACCCTATTAATCAAAATTGGTTTAAATATTTCTATTTAAAATTAAAATCTTCCACAGCCAAAACTGTTCTGTGTACTTTAATTTACATTCTCTAAATTGGAGAAAAACAGATCCTTTCTTTGTAATCATGTAGAAACAGGAAAAGGAAATAATAATTAAGGTTTTAAGGCATATATTAACTCATGGATTGCTAATTTTTTAATTATTGTTTCAAAATATTGGCACCCTCCTTAGAACTTCCAGATTACAAATGTGCTTGCTAATATTGAACTGCTGAGGGTGGTTCTATTAATAAGATGTATGTATATAGAAAGCTGGAAAAAAAGTAAAGGTTATAATATTAGCATACCTTACTCATTTTTAATTAAAGAATTAAAAAGCCCAGTCTTTGGGGGGTTTGGGAAAATAGTGTAGCCAAATGAGACCAATTAACTTCATTAGCTTCTGCAAATACCTACTTTTCCGGCACATTTCTATTTTTCCATCTGCTTCACAACTACACATGTCTACAAATTAACATTTTATTTATGATTTAAGGTTCCAGTTCATAAAAATTAGGCATTCATTGCACACAGTTTCCTGTATTTATTGAAAAAAAATCACTAAATTACATATCTTTTACTCTTCGCTCTATTTTTTCTCTGAATGAAAAAAGCATACAGCTTTCAACTGCAAAACAGCCCCAGACCAACTCAGGGTTGAATGTTCAAAGTGGAACACTGATACTACAATAGAAACTGCAAGAAAATTTATTTTAAAATAAAAGTTGCAAGAATTCAGGGTAAAGGATGTGATAAAAATGTCATTGAAATGTCCTATTGCTACCTCTGAGTTGCACAAACATTTTCTTGAGCCAATTGTTATAGGTTAGGAATCAGATAAATCTTATCACACATAGCAACAATTTTGCTCATCTTGTTCTCAACCATTCAGCATGCTGCACAGAACTGTGCATCACCAAACCTCCTGCACCTTGCTCTTAGAAAGAGTTTTACAATGGTTATTAATGTTAATACAAAAAGTAAATTGGTTATTACAGTCATTTAACAGTAAAGAAAACACATTTACAGCTTTGATATCAACCAAATCCACTAATTTATCTCAACGTCATCATCATTAAGCATTTTATTTATGATTATTCAGCAACTTTGAGTGTGAGTAGTTTTAATGGACAATGAAATCTTCTCTAATGAGTCATACTAATAAAATACTTCTAGAAAAAACTGTATTTTTATGAGTTGCATGAAGGGAGCTTTTAGGATTGTTTACATGTCCAGAGAGGAATGGGCACACTCTGATTCTGATTTTGCTTCTTGTGTAGAAAAGTCAGCAATCATGGTTCAGAAAGGCAGCCCACCATATGAAGAACCAAAAAATGAGAAGTAAATATTAAAGGAGTATTCTAAATGTGAAGTACAATTTCCTGTTGTTACTCATGAACCGGTAATTTAGTTTTCTTGTTTCGGCTACAAAATCATTTTAGTTACTAAACTGTGATCCTCTAGGTGAGGTGAAGCCAGGGAAATCACTTCCTCTCTTAGTTAAAATACTGGGAAAAGAGAATAAAGTGCACCTGTGAAACAATTCCACAGAAGGTCCCCAGAACAGCTTCAATTTGTAGGGTGAAATGTAACGCCACTGGCAATATCCATAAAACAGATCCATGCCCAGTCTCAGCAGGAAGACACAGCTCCCCCTCTAGCCAATGGAGACAGATGGAGGCTCTTCACTGGGGCTTATTTATTTCTTTTCTTCAAGCATGGGTGTGGCTCCACAGTTAGGAAAGCTCAATCTCACCTGAAATGGTATTCCCTACATTTTTATCTCACATCCTTCACTTTTTTTGGGACATCTACCTCCTCAGTTAAAGATTGCCAAAAGCAGGGACAAGGTGCCCTAGTCACTCTGCCTCTCGACTGAGGCACAGGCAGCTGACCCCCTGCTGGAATAGGAATGATGGGTGTGCCAATACAAAAGCCAGAACAGGCTGCAGCACTTGTTAGGAAGGGCTGTTCTGTTTCTCTCACATATGAAATTGACTGGTCTTCTTTGCAATTGCTTCAATCTGACTGAGCAAGTCACTCCACGAATCCGCTCAGAATCCACAATTTTGCTGTCTGTACGTTGTTCTGTAACACATGAAGTTCAAGGCAATAGCAGAGAAGGCTACTGCACTATCATGAAGCTCACTAGAGGTGTTCTTTCTACACAAATGAATAAATTCATTTACTTCCCCTACACTGTCACTTTTCACATTCATGTCATCATCACTGCATGACATTTACATCCATCATCTTAAAAAGCAACCTGCAGAATCTAATGCAAACCCACGCTTTCCCCAAACTTTGAATTTAGAAGGCGACTGCAAGCTTCATGTTCAGCAAGGAGAGACAATGAGTGCCCAAATGCCTTCGTGTGCCTCTTATTTTTATTTTTATCCCTTTAAATGTTCAGAAACAGAAATGCATGGGTATTGGTCTCATGTTTCCTCCTTCCCAGATTCAGAAGAGACAAAGCAAAACCACTGAATAACTGGTTAAATCAAAAGTCAATCCTCTTCATTTAGGATGTTGAAAACCCTTGCATTTAACTAATTCAGACACAACTCTGTAACTCTGGTAGAAGGACTAGCCATCAGAACTCATATCCAGCATAACCACCAGGACATTTGAGCAAACTGAGAGAATAAACTACAGGAAATGCAGCTGCTTGGAAGAGACAATTTAGGCATTGCAGAATACCTAGAAAAAAATTATTACACTTGTACCTTGTGACCAAGCATAGAAATTCCGTTACTGTCCTCCAAAAGATTTTAAAAATTTTGTTAAACAAAGGAACAAATACACAGCATTCACCTATTGCTATGCATGAGGTACACAGATGGGTACCTCTGTTAATATCCTCCTACTCAAAATCAGTACATAAATAAGTTCAGTCATGCACTGGCCAGCCAGTTGGCTTACTTCTTAACATTTAAACTTTGCATTAGGTTATTAAAATTCAAGGTGAAAATACTGCAAGTAATAAATACTGCAAGTAATAAATATTTATACAGGCTATCTGAAGATATAAAACTGATTTTAAGTAATGGTGTTGATAATAAAGCAGCATGAAATTTGTGTTTATGATGTTCTATGTACAGGACTACGCATTTATTCCTTATCTGATTTGTGTAGATTCTACAAAGTACAAAAAGATGCATACAGAAAAGAGACAAAGGCTGGGAAGGTGGGGTGGGTGATAAGAGCAATTCTAGAAGTTATTGGAAAGCAGATGTAAGCACACCGGTAAATATATTTTTTCCCACAGACAGATTTCACAGCTGGGATTTAGATGATTTCCTATTCAATTTTTTGCCCATCAGCAAGAAGATGGTGGTATGATAGAAATGTCAAACTAGACCTCTCTCAAATGGATCCATTCCACCTACACTTTAATGCCAATTCTCTCCTCATGCCTCTGTATTTCCCACTTCTGCCTCGAAGCAAATTTGCACTGCTTTTTCCAAATTCATCTTTCGAAGGGAAAGGAATTAAGAAAATTAAGAGCTACAATAGTAAAAGGCAAAATATACAATGTAAACATTAATTTGCCCCTGGAATATTTGGGAAAGGATACAAAACATATGCAAATCAAGGTATATTAACAAGCACCTTCATTTAACATAGCTGTTCATGGAAGCCCCTTCGATCCATGCACTCTTGACACCCATCTTTCTTCTCACGCCCTCTTGAATGATGAAGTGAATACTATATAATAACATCCACATGGGAGCCCATAATACACGCTTTTCTCCTCCACTCCCCCAATTTTAAGTTATATACACTTTTCAATCCATTTTCCCCTAGCTTTTCAGCTCTGTGATTACAAACCTTCATCTTACAACTCTGTCATATTCTTCCCGCTAACTCCCATCCCCCACTCTCCCTTTTTTTTCAAGTACCCCCAAAGGTATATAATAGAATGGTAGCACACATTAAAAAGTGGCTAAAAGAACTGTATTAGCACAATGAAAACTCCACATAAATGTTATGCAAATTTGTTATGAATCAAACCTGCAGTGCAAATTTACTACTTTGCCGAATGATTATAAAATAGCGATTTGTCTTGTATACATTTTTAATGTATTCCAAACCATTTATATTAGATTGTCTGTTTCTGTTAGTTAGATCATTCAAATTTTTAAGTGCAAAGTAAATATTAAGTGCTACATTTTTAATAATATGCAGTTAGACCACATACTTTTCTTGCTTTCTACCTCCACTGTGGTCCAGGAACACATAATAGCTGTTTTTTCCCTAGTTATCTAATCATTATACTAAATGTGAACCTGTTTGCTATTACTTTAACATTTTACAATTATCATTGCAAGAGCTACTTTCAGTGTTCTAGGAACAATTGTGAATCTTAGAAGCTAATGGCATACAGCTCTTTAAATTCAATGTTTTGTAGGTGCATACAAAAAAGGAAAAAAGAAAAAACGGGCTTTAATATTTTTGCTTACTTGTACACAAAATTACATACATCTGGAACACAAACATAAATGTATTAACTGTATGCCTTCTACTTAAATTCTATTTTCTGTTCAGCTCCTGCACTTGGTGATTTTTAAGTGGGCAAGGTTAGTTCCATTGCAATTATTCTGCTTCTCTGTCCTTAAAAATATAACCAATGCGCACCTGTGCACTGTACTTTTTATTGCTCACTGTGCATTTCCTTTGTCAAATAAGACAATAATGGAGGAATTATGAGCTGCACTTCCTTGCAACTCATGGTGGCCCCAATAAGTGCCAAACAGGCCAAAACTGAGAAATAAGCTCTGCTCTTCATTAAAATAGGCTGAAGTTCCTTTTATCGTATTAAAAATTGTAGTTGCATAAGCTCTTCTGAAATAAGCTTCTCAAAATACATATAACTATTGAACCCCACTGTTTCTCACCTTTTAAACACAAAACACTACAGTGGTAGTTTAGCACTATGGTGCTAAACATTATCACCTACAGGGCTATTACAATGTATAATCTATGTTAACATTGTCACAGAACACATGTGTATTTTACAGCAAAAGAGGAAGGGGAATGTGAGATAAAGTATCAAGGTTAAACAACACAGGTTTGGAGTTGTTTTGGCCAAATGTTCATCCCAAATAGAAGCAAAATGCAGGAGCACAAATTTTACATGAAAGGACAAAGAAAAGATTTGTAGGAAAATCATTGGGATCCATGAATATTGTCCTGGGACAAATTAAAGAGAGTAATACTGTAAGACACTAAAAGATTTGTTCCCATCAGCATTCATCCCAAAGCGGATTGGACCCCATCCCTGGAATTTTCCAAAGGCAAGTTAAAAAAAAAAAATCAGGGATTGTCTACATATGCATGATCAGTCTCATGGAAGGACCTGGATGCTCTCTTTAGGATCTTCCAACCCTATTGTACTTTAACTTCAGTCCTGACCTATTTCTTCAAGACATCAAAACTGAGGTTTTAGTAAGGGAAAAAAATTAGGCACGGAAAACAGAAAGAGAAAATGAATGTGCTTTGTGCACATGGTATATAACTAGGAGTTCTGAAGGCACTTGGGTATAGAGCAGTTAAGCTACCTTGAGAACAGACAGTTTCAACAACAATAAAAACATACCACCTCATCAATGAGCCTAGGAAAGGCAAACTTGTGAGCCTTATTTTCTATGAAAAAAAGGTGTTTGAACTGAGAAATGCAAGCAGTCATAGGGTGGTAGGTCACTGAGGAAAAGGAGATAAAGGTCACTTTGAAAATGACTGTTTGATATGCTCTTGTCCCTTAAGACTCGAAGACAGCACAACTCATTTAACAGAGATATGAACATATGCGATTGCATAATGAATATTATTTTTTAGCTTGGAAAAGTCTCAAACAGGTGACTATGAGAAGAAAAAGTATCTCCCCTTGGTAACCTCCTGAGCCACCCAGTCAACCATGAAAGAGCTCTTCTAGCAGGTTTAAGAGTAGCAAACTGTTAGGTTTTATTAATTTGAGTGTGCTGGCTAGGTTTTAGAGTTTTTTTGAAATGGCACTGGAGAGGTAAAACTGACAGTAGCTCCCAGCAAGATGGACAAAAAAAGACTACTTTGGGTATGAGGAAAAGGAAATTCAAGTGACCTCGCCTCCCTGAATATTACCTTCAACACACATAGAACATAAAAGGGAGTACATCCATCTACACTGCCCTATACAGCATTGCAATATTAATATGGATCTTTCAAGCTTCTGTGTATTTTAAACTTTTGGTAAAATACTCTTGGACAACCGAAAATGTAGCAGTGTTGTCTGTCAGGTTATATAGAGCCATGTGGCAGAGAACTGCTTGGTCCAGGACCTCTCTCCCTTGACAGACCAGCCTGAGAAGACTGCACATGAGGAAGCTGGTCCTTCCTTCCAGTCCTCAGGCAGAGATGAAGGAGGACATTCTTTATGATGCTCTTCAGCAAACACTTCCTGACTTTGCTTGCCCTTACGCCCAGCTAGTGGCTTACAGAGTTTGGGGAGGAGGTTGCTGCAGCACAAAGACGTTGCTGGTGAAGATCCTGCAAGCCTGCAAACTTGACTATGATGCTCAATTTGGACTTTGGAGAACAGTCTTACTCTTTCATCAGCCTCATGTGAGTGTTGAGGTTATACCAACTCCCCCTGAATATGCCATGTTGCCCAACACACTTACTATATTCTTGACTACATAGCAGAGACAGAAACTCCCAAAATGTTCTTTTGTACTTAAAGATCTTCAAGAATTTATATAATGACACCCATATTAAGGTGCTTATAATTCAGGTGTTTAATTCCCAAGAAGCTAAATCTTGATTTAGTCACTTTTTAGCATGTCAGAAATATAGCTCTTCCTTCCTTACTGCTCTTATTAGATAAATATATTTCAGTACTTATCTGTACTAAGCACAAGATGAAAATTCCAATGCAAACCCACATTTGGGAAGTATGAGTAATAATAAAACCTAGTTTCTATGTATCATACTTGGCTTAATAACACTTTGTGTGTATTTTCATCAGCATATACCAAGAGCTTTTTAACAAGGAGGACAGTATCATTAACCCCATTTGTAAAATGAGGAAGCTGAGGCACAGAGCTGTGATTTACCCAGGAAGCAAACTGCCAAATACCACATTCCATCACTTTTGCCACAGGAGGCCTCATCACAGACACCTCTGTTCTTGCATGTTTTGTTTGAGAGCCACACTGAGGCAGCCCTCAGAACAAACCCCAAGCTCTTCAGCCCCAGCAGTGTGTCTCTCTATTGCATGGTGCATAGATGGGGCATGCTGGAGACATCAATACTTCCAGAACATGGGCTAGTTAGTAAAGGACCTTGTCATGTAGATGCTGACAGTGCTTCTCCAGTACCCACTCCAAGAGGACAGAGGTGGCCCTCGATCCAGCCCTGGCCCAAACTGGCAGGGTCACACTGTGCAGAGCTGTTTGCTTCGTTCCCAGAAGCAGTGTATCTCTGTTGGTAGGACCTGCCCAAGGCTAATAAAAACCTTGCCTATCACTAGCTTGGCCCCGTGCCACCCTGACATGACTAGATTGCTCTGGGTTCTAGGGGCAACCAGGGCTGCCACTACATGCTGCTCCTCACACAAGCAAGGCCTGCCCGGGGGGAGCCCAGAAAGGCATCTGAGCAAACCTCATAAAATGCTGCATCGGGTTCCATCATCAGTGCACACATCTGAAACATACACTGTCTGGTCTGACTCCCCATTTGCAGCTGAGGATGTCAGCCTTACCAACAAAGCCTAGAAAGGTTCAGCCTGCCCCAGCAGGCAGTAAGAAAAGAAGAGAGAAAAAAAATAACATGTACATCACACAGAACAGTATTAGAATTTGCTTTCAATCAAGGAAGTGGCCAGTCCAGTTAGGTTCAGCTGAAACACACAACCCTAGGCCTGAAAAGCCCATGAGAACCTGAAGATGTGTTTGGAAGCCTCAGGAGGTCCAGCAGACTCTTCAGACACTGAGACCATCCTAGGAGTCAAGCACACACAGTATCTCATGCGCTTGAACCTTTTGTTAGCGAAGCTAAAGAGTGGCATTACCCTCTCTACTTCCTCCTGCACGAAAAACTGAACACTAGACAAATAATAACTGATGATGAATTATTCTCTGAAGTATTTTATTAACACTGCTTTGTGACCACTTTTCCAGTCACTGAAGCTACAAGACCATGCATACGTGATACTTTAAAACATACAGAGTCTGCTGGAAAAACTACTCATCCACCCATACAAACCCCAGAAGGTCCTTGAACTGATGAAATAAGCACTGAGGTTAAGGCAGCCACTCTCAGTACTCAAACCTCCAGCTGTAACAATAGCCATTAGGATTTAAAAGCAGTTTTATCCAACTACCTCTTGCATAAATATGAGTTTGTGACCAGTATATCCATAAACATCAACCCATTTGGCATAGCCATATCCCTTCCATGCTGCCACTGAGAAAGCAATCACAGATAGCTCTTCTGTTTTATGGCCTCAACAGGAAATTGTGGTTTTGCTACATTCAAGGTTTCTTTTACTCTTTTGCACTGTAAGAATTGTGTTTGATTTCACATATAAAGCAAAATGCTTCCAAGTATAATTCTGACTAGTTGGCAAGTACAGGATACAGAAAATTTCTCAGCTGGGGAGGTCACTACCAGATTTAACCACATGAAAACTTCACCTGGCTAACAGGGGAAAATAAATCTATTCTAATACTCAATTAGCAGGACAGGACTCATAACTGTAACAACCATTCTGGTATCTCAGGTAATTGAAGTGAGCAAGCTGAGTTAAGCTTAGTAAATTAATTTCATTGGTGATTATGTAGCTAAATCAGTCTCTCAATACAGGTACCCAAAAAGAAAGGTTCAAAACATCTCCCTAACCCTTAGCACAATAATTTCGGATAATGCAAACTTGAAAAAAAGGGATTTGCATTGAAATAAAAATAATTGCTGGTAACAACCAAAGAGACTGTAAAATACGCAGACAATGACATCTTTAACCACGACTCACAAATACCTCTAACATCTTTTTTTCCAGCTCTGTATTACTTTGCCAGATTTTAACTATTTGGGCTGGAATTTTTCATACTAGATATCTGTCTCAAGACTTGTCTACACTGGGTTTTTTGGAAAGTCCACTTGAAGTCAGCTCAAGTGTCTCAAAGAAGTCTGGAAAAACATGGCATCTTTTTCAGGAAAAAAGAAAAAAAGGCCTGAAGACATTTAACAGAGAAGTTGTGGAAACTGCATCCTCACAGAAAGGACTTAAAATTTGGCTGTACAATCAGTCTGCTATCAGCCTTTTACTGTTCTTAAGAAAAACAGTGCTGGTCTGACTGAATTAATACACAGAAAAAAAACCCCACTGTGCATTCAATAAAGACTTGTTAGCATTTGGTAGATAAACTGCTATGGATATCTCTGTAAACATGTCACAAATCTGGACAAGACCTTCTTTACCACTCTTGCTTACAAGGACCATGGTGATGCTAGACAGATAAATGAACCTGGGCAAAAAAAATCTCCCATGTGTCTGACAGTTCCTGCTGCTGGCACACAGGGAGGACAGAAGACAAGAAGGAAGGAAACTGCTTTACCATAAAGCATAAATGGAAGGTCTGAGGTGTCATGAACGTACAAAGTGCTAATGAAGGATAGATTTCAAAAAACCCAGCCCCTTACTCTGAGCAGCATGCCTTTAATAAAGGTGACTCAGTTCCCTGTGGGTAAAATGGGAATTATAATGGCACCTCACTTCATACGATAGAGAATATTTGCAGATCAGTCAACAACTATCATGAGTGCAGCACAAAAACCCATGAAGAAATGAGTTAATCTGACTTAAGTGCCAGGCTTCTATTGCAAGGAATACATATGGCACAGGGCCACATACTGAACAAGGAAAATAAAACATAAGCTGCTTATTTTGTGGCATCCTGTCCAATGAAAGTGTAAGAAGTCCTGCACGAAGAGGAAAAAATCAACACATGCAAACACACAGACACACAGCAAAATAACTGAGAGTTATGTATATGCACATTACTGCTAAGTGATGCAGGTGCTCTTTTGAGTGAGAATTTTAATTACACAAATACAAGAGGAAACTGCTGCAATACATGTTACATTTGCAACAGTAGAAGTGTTTGGACTAGTCTTAGCAAATAAATGGAGGCTTACTTTTTCTTGAGACTACAACATAACATTCTTCAGGCTTCCCATTGACATAATTTCGATACAAAGTAGGACAAGGCACAATGGACAGATGGGAGGGCTATCTGCTCCACAGATTTGTAGCATTTAGAAGTCTATTGTGGAACTTTAGAAGGAACCTTGAGAATGAACACGGTGTGCTGCATATTAAACATTTAAATCTAGCACAGACCATACGTATTTAAATATGTTGGTGTCTCTGCTGTTAACCAACCCTCCATCTAACAAGACAAAGGAAGAAAGGGGAATACCAAGAGGGACACAGCCAGAGAGAGACCAAGGTAGTGAATCACACCTAAAACTAAACTAAATTTTCTGCCAATAGAACACTATCCAAGAAAAAGCTGCAATACTGAAGCCATTGAAGAACTGAAAAAATCACAATGACATATACAGTGAAGCATATATTTTGCAAAATTGCCAGCTCCTACAGTGATAAAACTAGTACAAACAGGATGAACATTAAGATTTCTTCTGACTTCAAGTAAGATTTTCGGAGAGTGCACTTTTCAGGTTTCCTTACATACATGCATTATTTAAAAGATTACAGGAATACACAATTATAAAGATATTATTTACCTTTTTTCTCCTTCTGGCCTAAGAGATATTCTGCAATCAGGGCAACCACAAAGTACTGCACTAAATTCTATCCTCTTAAATTAATGAGACAACCAGCACAGGCAGATTAAAACTTATGACCAGGCAGAAGGAGACATGACAATCTCAGTAAATATTTAAGCCATTTGCCTGATCAACCATTTTAGCAACAGTTTCTCCACTGCTAACGCTCACATACCATTGCACATGTTTGCATAAGCACATATACAAATGTAGCTGAGGTTTCTTTGAACCATTGTACAAATTTCCAAGCCTCACGCATCCCTATTACCAATTCTGACTTAATCCTATCTTCCTTTTTTTTTTTTAAGAAATTACTTCAAAATAAAAAAAAAAAAAAATAGAAAGGAAAAAGCCAGGTTCAATTCTAGTCAGCTTGTCCTGCTGCCTACAAGGGCAAAGGGTCACAGCAACGTGTGAGGATCACAGGGCTGGGTGACTGAAGATCACCCATGATGTGGAGCTGGGAAGCTGAACCTCTCTGAGCCCTCCTTCTGCCACTCTGCCCTTCTCTTCGACATGCGCCACAAACACGCAGTGATCCGTGAAGGCAGAGGCAGCAGAATGAAAGAAAGGTGAAGTACTGACAGCATCTGCTAGAGGATGTCCACAGAAACTGCTGCTGAGTGGTGAAGATGTGCAAAGGCTGGCATGCAGCCATAGGTTTCCAGTGGCAGAAGAAAGTTCTTTTGAGGGGAATAAAATAAGAGCAGGAATGTGCTTGGAGTGGGGTGAATTTCCTCTTCAGTATCACGTCTGCATGTGCAGACGGCACTTTTACTCTTTGTAATGCTCAGGAACAACACTGTACAGCAATCCACTTAATTGCCCTGGATTCAGCAGCTCTCCACCCGTGTCAATCATGTCATCCAACATGCACACACGCACACACCACCTCACACACACTATCTCTCTTCCTCTGCTCCAGAGACAAGAAAAAAAAAATACTAATTTAAAGCATATCAAAACACACTTTTATAATGTATAAAAATAATACCCAATGGACTCCTGAAAGATACATGAAATTAATCCCAGTTGTGAAGGCCTTGATATTAGCTCTTCACTCCTGGGATGAATTTAAAATCCCACAAAAGCCCATGATTTATTTCCTTCCTACACAACAGCAACAAACACTCACATCACTCACATAATTTTTAAGTAATGTAAAATATTACTTTAAAGCTGTCCATACACATCTGAGAGAAACAGAAGGGAAGAATTAGTTGTTTTGAGGGGTGAGCACTTAAGGGTCCATTCTACCTGCATAATTCCCATAAATGTTATGTTTATAAATTGAACAAACAGGGTGAAGAATTGTTGGCACAAAAACTGCCTTTCATCCACATCCCATGCTTTAACATGCAGTGTCTCTTCTAATGGTTTTTATAAAATAATGTTTTTCTATCTCAAATCTGTGCATCAATTAGATGTGTTTATCACAGTGTCTTTCTGATTATAAGGTTTTAACTCACTACCTAGTGTGAAACTTCTCCAATGATGTTTGCAAGACACCTAACACTATGTCTGGTGGAGGGCAGGAACTCTGTCAAAACGAAGTTAACTTTCCCACATTTTCATAAAGTTCTTCACTTAAAGGCAGTTGTGATATGACAATTTTTAAATGATTTGTACTAGATATGGAGTGAAATCATTATTTCACGATCAGTCTCTTGCAAGCCTATTTAATTGACACGTTCAGGGTGCGATCCCAAAACTTTCTGGGCATACAAGACCACATCTTATCATTTATACTTCTGTAACTCCGTGATGTTCACGGTTCATTGGTACTGCCAGAGAGCTTGAGTTACAATTCTGTATGGCATCACAAGAGTGTGCCACAGTAGCAAATGAGTAAAAAAAAGGCAAAGAAAAGAGGAAGAACTGTTAAACAAGTAATAAATAATAAATAAGATCTTAAGTTTTAGAAAAAATATATCCATTATTTCATTTTTCATAGTGTTTTATTGCTCTAAGATAAGTAAAATTAATGGAAAAGAGGATTTTTGCCTACCTTCTCAAACCTTGTTACAGGATAGGATGAAGCTATAAAAATCATTCTCAGGTTGAAACTATCTCCCTTTTAATTTATTCTGAAAAATTGTTCAAAACCAAAATATACTACCTTAGCTCCGCATTTTAGAAAATGATAGTGTTCAGGTCAGTAAGTAATATACCACTACAAATACAACAGCATCATGGCAAAAATAAAACACTGTGATCAATAGAAATTTTTGCTAAAATGGATACAAGAGGCACTCAAAACCACAAAGTCAGTCATTTGAATTTTCTTCTATTGTGAGGATTTTTTGTAGGGCACTTAAAAATTTCAGCCCTTAATAAAAATCCATAGTTCTGTTTTTATGATTTTCAGTCACTGCTGAATGCTAATACGAGAGTTAAAAAGAAAAAAAAAGGTAAGGCAAGTTATTCAACTGAGAAGTTCCCCAAAAACTTAAACATTCACAAGCATTTTCTTTTCAAAGAGAAGGCTATTCCTGCCATCAGTTTGCAGGGATTGTATGCATAAGCCCCACCACTGCTAACACGGATAGCTGTGCACGGTGCATCTGAAGTGCACAAACAGCACAGGGAAAAAAACCCTTTTGTTTTACTGACCCACAAAACCCAGCTACAGTTGCAGTGAAATTGAAGGGTATCTTGCAATTTCATCCCTTAATTAGGAACGCAGCACATGGCAGAAGTCCAGGCCCTAGCTCAGGCTGTTTATCTTTCAATACTTTCAAGTCACTTACTAGCCAAAAAAGAAATTACAATGTGATTTAAAGGGAAATCAGTCAGCTTCCAGGCTCATTCCTTGCTGCCTCCTCCCTCTTCTTCTTTTCTGATTAAAATGGTTGCAATCATACCATAAGTCTGATCTGTTCATCCCTGCAAACAGCTGTCCCACTATGCTGCAAGAAAAACATTTGTAAAAAATATTGGTTTTGGTTGAACTGTATCCTTTCTTTTATGTTCCCCCTCAAAAATTCCAACAAAGTTTCACAAACATTCTTCCATTTTTAAAAACTTTGTGCGTTACGTTTTAGTAAAGAAGCTGTGATGGCTTAAAAGTTTCATACGTAGCGCTGAGTGCTAAACCTCAGCTGCTGAGCCCCACCTCTCTGCGAGTGCTCCCCACCACCCAACAGCTTCTGCTGCCTGTTCTCCAGATGCAGTGGGTCAATGCTGAAAGAGATCTTCCTCAAACACCCTGCCACTGACTGAGTCCACAGCCTGATGTCTCCAGTCCTTCACTTAAGACACCCCTTCTCCTTCTCTGTGACTCATCACCCAGCTCACGCAAGCAGAGCATCCAGCTGAAGATCCCTGAACAAGAGGCGCCACGGCACGCCCACAAAGCGAAGGAGAGAGACTCAGCTGCACCGATGCTTCCTGTAGAAACTGGGACAATGCTGGCTTTCAGCACACTTGATGAAGAAGGTAACAAAACTGTTGCACAGACATCAGACCAACCTGGCGAGCCAGACAGTGAGTTCATCCAAACCACGCTACACATAATTCTTCAACTGCAAGTGAAGAGCTTTGATGCTTTGTTTCCTTACAAATAGAGCTCGTGGTTTTAGATGTATTACAAAGTCTGTTGTTGTTTTAATTCACTAACTTTAAGAACATTTCCAAAAACGGATAGAGATACTCCACATTTTCTAAAACATCATAAATATAACAGCAGTTCCAAAGCACTTTGAACAGTGAGTGTAAAATACTGTTCCTCAGTTTTCAAACATAAAGAAGACCTTAAGTATATTTGACAATTCTCAATTAGAAAGATTTGGAATTTGTTCAGGAACAAATGAATTAGCTGCTTCTTCAACTGAAGTTAGCAAAGCCTCACAAAGTGCAAAGCTGGGAAACTTTTTACTAAATGTTTTGACCTTGTTATACAAGCATGTGATACAACAATCTAATACAAAGTATTCAACAAGATGGCAGGAGTATCCCGCTCAGTATATTTTGACAGATACAAATAACATTTCTGGATCATAAACTAGAACTGTGTGAAGCAGAAATTTCTTATTCTTGTATTCTGGATAATACTAAAAACATTATATAATGCAATACAAGGACAGTCTATCTTGGGGTTCTGATGACATGGCACTGGAGCTACACTTTTTTTCCTTTATAATGTCACCAAAACTCTCAATGGAATTATATATAGAATATATGATAGGTGATGGTGAATTACAAGGCCATAATACATACAGTAAGCACCTAATATAGTTTTATAAATTACAGACTTTTATAGCTTTATATTTTACAGTGTAATGTCACACACTGCAGTGACACAATACTCCAATTCAACATATGATACCACACTTAAGAAAAAAATACATATAGAAAAAGCAGCAGCAGCCCTTACTCTGGTAAAGTAAAATTACTTTGGAAGTGTACAGATTTGCCATTTTAAAAGGGGACACAGAGATCAAAATATGGGCCTCGAGGAAGAAGGTATGTGCCAGACAATGACCAGCGCCGTTGTTCCTCTACACCGTGCAAAACAAATGTGTTTGCCTAACACCAGGCACTGCTGCACAAGAGATCCCAGGGTGGATTCTGCACTCAAGGGATGCGGCAAGGGGTGCTCCACATCATTGAGCAGCGACTTCTCCAGCTGATTAAGAAGCGGCACTGATGGGCTTCACTGGGATTCCCATCCAGAGCTCTTCAACCTGACAGATAACATTGCATTTTGGGGGTCTAAAGGATAATAGTGAAGCGAGGGACTGCAGCTGAGGGAATATTCCATTCCCAGAACTCTGGATCGGGACCACTTCTGAGGCAGGAAATAAAATAACTTCCCCCCAAAAATGAAGCCAATGCTATCAGACAGCATCCACCTGCCTGTGTATACCCCACTTACTGAGTTTTGGATCCACCGGTTAACTGTGACTAAATCTCACTCGGGAAAAAAAGTCCACATGCTATCAAGTTCCTACAAATTCTGAGCAGAGAGCTAGGTAGAAAAGAATTATTTTTTCAGTGCCTTCCTTGAAGATACAGCTCCAATCATCTTAGATGCACATCAGCAGACTCTAGGCAATCAACACCATAAGGAAGGGGTGGAGCAGGGGGTAGGGAAGGACAGGATGAAGAAATCAGTCTCCTCTAGAGTAACCCAAGAACAGGACATTTACTCCATGTTCCTACCGCATTAAGCACCAGAGGATTCCCCCATAAGAAACAAGGACATAGGAAATCACAAACACAGACCTGTTTGCTACTGATAAACAAGAACACCAGACAAGAATACATGTGAAAAAAGCACACTGGCTGCCCTGTCTCGAAGTAAGTTGCCATTTGGGTGCACATGCCTGCTGCTCTCTCAGGTGGGCAGCAAACAAGACATCACTGATGTCTTTCAGACACTCCTCACAACTAAACCTACCTAAAGGTGGTAACACTGAGAGGAGAAACAAGGGGATGATGCCAAAACAGAGAGAGACACTGCCTCAAGCTGCACGAGGGGAGATCCAGGTTGGAGAGCAGGAAGAGTTTTTTCATGGAGAAGGTTGTTAAACATTAGAATGGATTGCCCAGGGAGGTGGTGGAGTCATCATCCCTGGAAGTGTTCAGGGAAAGACTGGATGAGGCCCTTAGTGCCATGGTCTAGTTGACAAAGTGGTTATTAGTCAAAGGTTGGATTTGATGATCTCAGATGTCTCTTCCCACCTAAATGATTCTGTAATTCTATGACTTTATGTCTCTCTCACCTGAAAATACAAGTGGTCCTCCCCAGAATGCTGCTCATATGAATGTCTAGATTAAAACAGGAGGACATCACACCAGAAGCCTCTACTTGAGATACCCTCACATCAGCCCCTGGCAATGGCAAAGATGTGACACAAACAATGAAGTTGAGAAAACTGTCTATCTATCTGAAGGCAAACACCTGCCCAAGCAACTTTGTGAGGTGTTGCCGCGTGGCAGAAGCCAAACCAAGAGTCTTTTTCCTTCAAATTGCTCACAGCTCTTATCTGGGACTTTCATTAAACCAGGAACAGGCTCAGTAGCCCACTGTTTAGCTTAACAGTCAAAAGCACTTCTCCCAAACTGCTGTGACTAGCAAATGAAGCTGGAAACACTCCCAGTTGAAGGACTCAGAAATAAACTCTGAGTTTTGCTCGAGTCCTACCCTAAATCTTAAATTTTCCTGTTAGTTGTCACTTTTCCATTACTAGAAATGTCACAACTTCAAGGGACTAGCAAGTGTCCTACAAACAACTCTGTTGTGTATGTGAAGCGTTATGTTGGGTTTCCAGTTTCAGACAGCAGTTTTTAATTTAATTTTTATGGTTTAGAAGTTTCTGCATTGTTCTACATATTGATTCCTTTTATTGTGGAAATTGCCAATATTCAGAGAAGCTGCTATGAGACAGAGCAGGCTCTAACACATGGGTGAGACAATCGCTTATGACACTGTTATATGATGAGGCTGCTGAAAGCTTTAGTCATTCATACAACACACAGGCTTCATTGAGAAAAGAAACACCACTCTGGCCTGCCAGCACACTGTACAAACAAAATACAGCCTCTGTTCAAACAGGATTTCTCTTTCTGTTTTTTTTTTTTCTCAGTTAAAATTTACTCCACTGACAAAGCAAGCAATGCACACATTTCACAACCACCGTCAGGTGGGAAACGTGGCTAAGTCTTCCTGATAGCATATCTAACCAGCTAAACAGAAATGATGGCTTAATTTTGCTTCCTGAAGCATCTACTTTGAGCCCAGGGGTAGACATCAAATCAAGCACATTGGTTATGATATAGCAAATGTGCCAAGCTGAAAAACAACAACAAAAAGGAGACAAGTTCTAAAAAAAATAAAATCTAATTAGTGGTTACGTAAGTAGTTTGGAACACTAACAATTGAAAAAAACAGTTTACATATCCTGTGCTTTGCTTCTCCACTTTGATGCAACTGGACATTTTTTTTCCTTTTCTGCTAGAAGACAAGGCAAAATGACATTGCCTGCCACCACAAAACAGATGCATCGCTGTGAAAGTAGCCTCTCTCCAGTGGAAACCTTGCTTGTCTTTCTTTGCTGGCTTCTGAACAGACACTCTGGTTAAGAATACTGGGTCGCACAACTGCATTTTTCTAGTGCATCTGAATCAAACTGAAAGTACTGGGCTGTACTCAGCTCCTCTGAATAATCCTGACCACATTTCTCCAGGGTGAAAATCTTAGAAAGGATAAGGAATGACATTATACTCATTTGGAAAGGAGGAAAATGCAACATACTGGCCTGCGAAGAGTGAGGCAGTGTGTCATGCCATTGTGCCAGAGCTCAGAGTTCAGACTAGTCTTTTAGTTTTGAGCCTTAGGGGAGACAGGGTATGGTTCAAAAATAATGTGTTTCGGTGTCTGAGAGAGGGAAACCAGTGCAGCAGCACTCCATCTGGCAGGCTGACTTTGCTCCGAAGTTACATTGAAAAAGAGAAGGACTTTGTGCTCAAGGCTGGGGGCTGGGAAAATGAGAAATGTGGCCTCCCCAGGAAATAAATTTAAGATTATGCTGATGCACTATCTGGATCCTTCCTAAGGAGGCAACAGAAAATTTAAAAGTTAAATCGAGTTGTCCATGACATGCTCAACACCATTTAATGGGAAACTCCTGCTGACATTATTCATGAGAGACATATTTCTTACCAATACAACTAAAATAAATAGAAAAAAAATTAAATATCCCAAAGTACAAAACCTTTCTCTTTTCAATAATGACTACTGGAGAGGACAGATGCATTTTCATGAAAGGCACCACATGGAAGAGAAAATGTCTCCTCTTTTATTTTTACAAAGGGTGCCAGATGCAAATGTTTCACTGGACGCCTATAAGTACTTAAAATACAAAACACCTTCTTCAAATGCATTAAACACACAGTGAGGCACTCTAAATACACTTGCTTTGTCAGACAGGCAGCTGGCACCACTTTCATAATGAACAGGACAAACATTCTGTCCAGTGGAAGTGTTACCAAAATATAGCAGGAGGCTCAGCTTGACTTGAACTTACAAATATCAAAAGCAGGTTCTTCTCATTACTTTTCTTAAGGATAAAAAATACCGCCTGGCTCTCATACTCTGGAAGGAAAGAATAGTTTAGGTTTTCTTTTCAAATAGGTCTCTCTGCAGAAGGCGTACACCAGCCTCAGCTCCTGCTCTCTCATCTCTGAATGGTACAAACCCCTCCATCCTAGCCTTTCCCAAACATGCACTGTTCTGGGGGTGATCAAAAGCCTCCCCTGATCGTCAATTATTCTGCTACAGTAAACACAGAGCCTTCAGAGGACAGCAGCCACATGAGCAAAAGCATACATGCTATCAAACTTCTCAGGCCTGCACTTGGCGTAATTAATTTTGCCACCTTATACATTTTTGGAGGAAAAATGAGAAAGAAAATCACCCAGCAAACTAGGAATAGCTAGCCTTTCTGAAAGTGAGATGTGTCTTTTGTAAGCTCACAGTATTTAAGGCCAAATCCAAATCCAGTGCAGAGTTTGCCTCCTCTACTAAGAAGTGCCAGAGGGAAAAATCTCCTGTAGAATGCGGGGAAAATCATTTTTATACTCCTCCAAAACAGAGCAAAATGCCAATTCCACCTGAAACCGTACTTTAGGTTTTAAAACGCCCTTATAATTTCCCTGAGCGAAGAATCCCTCACTGTTTCTATCCCTTTCCCTTCCTCTAAGGAAGTTAAAAGCCGTGTTTCGAGCAGGCTCCGTGCGTGCAGCCACACCTAAAACACAAGGCGATGCCTGCCCTCCCCCAAACCCGTGAGCAGCAGCCACAGCTGGAACTGTTTTCCACGGGCCGGCCGAGCCGTGTGCGAGCGCTCGCTCCTCTTTGTCCGCGCACGGCTCCGCGCCGGCCTCCGAGGTAGGGCTGCGTCCCCCGGGACTGCGGGAAACAGCCCAGCCCCGGCTCCCTCCCTGTAGGGGCAGGCGATGCAGTGTCAAAAGCCGGCCACGGAAAGATCTGGAAAAGCAGCCTGCAAGGAGAGACGCTTTTTGCCTTTCTGGGGATGACGAAAAGCACACGGTTGGGTTTCGCATTTTCCTGCTGTCCTGGAAGCTTGGCAAAATCACGACCGGTATAACATGAAGCCTCCAACTGTAACCACAGGGTGCCTTTAAAGTAATTTATCCCTTGCCTTGCCTTGCGAAGCATATCTGGGACATGCGTGGGGTTGGCCTGGCTTTGGCATGCACATTCTGTCCCCAAGGCAAGGGACAAATGGAGGATGGGGCGCTGAGCACCAGCACTGCACAACGAGCAGGAAAAGGCTCAGCCACGTCCTGTTGGTCTGGGAGAGAGGCAAGCCTGCTCCAGGAAAAGGCACCACGGAAGTGGGCAGGCAAATTGCAATGTAAGTCAAGTTAGTAATGGTGCAAAAACTACAAGCAGGAGTACTTCTGAAGGCTAAAACACAGAGTGGGTAAGCACACCCAGGCATCTGAGGGACAGGGACACGGGGAAAAACAAGGATGCACCACAGAAGCAAAATAAACTTTTACACGTAACAGAAACAGTCTCAGGATGTGTGTATGCCTGACATCCACTCACACACGTACACGTCAACTCACTGTTTCAAAAGCCACATCTAAAATTTCATTTAAAAAAGCCCAGCTGCTTCTTTACCCTGACTTTGTCTTTAAGGACTTAGCTAAGCCGAAGGAGTGGCCAGAA